>BMAV01006231.1:71416-90142 GCA_019973955.1 Trichonephila inaurata madagascariensis | reverse complement strand
TGCTCATTTACATTTATAAACCATAATCAGTCGTACAACATCACAATTAAAACCACTAAGTTATTCATAGGGAAAAATGCAGCATGTTCAAGAAAATATTTTTGAAAAATAGTGGTCGTGCCGGGAACTTGGTCTAAACAAGTACCTTAAGATTCTAAAAAAACGTTTGCCACTCCCAAAAAAGGAGATATGTTATCAATTCATTTTAGCTCCCATTAAGACTGTCATATTAGAGGATTCTCTGTCAAGGTCATTGGTAACAAATAAACAGTATTTTGTATTATATGTTTCAGTATACTCTGAAATTAAATCTGGGTCAATTAATCCTTCAAAGTGCTCAATATGCTTATACATGTATCATAAAATTCTTTCACAATGTGAAAAAAAACGCAACAGAATTATATAATTTACAACTTCCCTAAAAAAAAGGGATGCAGGTAACCATACCAGTAAGTTTGAAAGCCAGCAAAAGTAATATTTTAGATTAAAAGAAACGTAATAAAAAAATCTCTCATCGTAGGATTATAGTAAAGCAAACAAAAATTTTTTTTATTTAGTTATAGGATCAAAGATAGCTAATGAGCGTTCAAAGTAGAATCTTTGATTTTTGATGACCTTTTTTTTCATCAGATGATATATATAAATCATATCAATGTAAATCTGTATTTTTTTATTATATCAGAAAGTATTTTTTTTTAATTCCAGTAAATTAATTTTTTTTAACCTTTTATTTTCGATATGCTCGCGCCCCCCTTGAAGGGCTATCGCGCCCCCCAGGGGGGCGCGCCCCACAGTTTGAGAAACACTGTTGTAAAGACCAAAATATCACGAAATATCGGGGGAAATAGTTAAGGGGGGATGGAGAAGACAGTAAACTATATACTTACATTTATGTGCTCAAATTTCTCAGAGAAAGAGTGTCCTTACCCGATGGGAGGGAAAAGAGGAAGCCCTAACAATGACCCTAGACACATAAAACCATCTGTCACTTTTTCAAAAAAACTGTCACACTCATTTCCTAAGGCATGGTTCTCAAACTGTGGGGCGTGATAACCCTACAAAGGGGGCGCGAGCAGATTGGAAAGTAAAAAAAAAAAAAAAAAATTATTTAACCCTTTATTTAACACATTATGATTTACTGCAGTTTTTTTCATGCAAATTTTTTTCTGAATCACTACATTAAAAATTAAAGTATATATATAAACAAAATACTCAACTTCGGGAAATTTAATCCGTTACAGCTAATTAATTAATTAATTAAAAATATTCAACTGTAAAATTAATTATACACACTGTTCACTTAGAATAAATAGTCAAGTTATTTTCTAAGGTCTTCATTAACATACAAAAAACATAAGACATTTAAATTTTGACAAAAATGATAATCTTGGCAATCCGCTGAAAACGCCTTCGGCTGAAAACGCAATTTCTGCTGCAAAACTATTCGCCTTCCCCGCTAAAATACTCGTCACAGAACCCGTGCTGCCATACATCTTGGAACAGTGGATTTCAAAGAATATTCCAGCTAAGTATCGTCAGAATATTCGTAAAAATGGTTATTCTATGTAATTTTAAAGTGAGTGGTACTTATAAGTACCGTCGGTAGATAAAGGGTTAAACAAACATTATTAATTTACTGAAAGTAAACAAACAAAATACATTCTAACATAATAAACAATAAAATACACATTTGCACTCATATAATACCTTGATAAATGTATTAGTACCGCACAATGTATGTTATAATTAATTTAAGAGTACTAAGTTAAGAACAAGCTTTTTTAATAATTACCAGTGACCCCATGGGCTTGTCATACATAAATTTTTTACAAAAATCAACTCTTATCTTGATAATTTTTGTACGGTTTATAATTTATCCCGAAATTGCCGATTAAAAGTTATGGGATTCGCTCCCTATCATCTCCATTTACCACATAGGCGAGCGTATGTGATGGGGGTTTTTTTTTGGGGGGGGGGATATGAAAAAAAAAATAATAAATAAAACCTTCTCTGAAATAAGCAAATCCTTCGCAAACACTGTCAAGGTCCTTTTATTGTATTCCGAAGTCTTCGCAAAAATTTTATAAATAGCAATGCACAGAGAAGATCGTAGTTTGGAAAGAAGTATATATACACCCATGCATTTAACGCTTTGGCTGAGAGAGACATTTATATATGCTGGTGGCACTTATGAGGTTAAAGTGTATTGTAGCTTCAGCGTCAAGGTATAGTATTTTTGAATTCAATACATTGTTATTGTATAGAGGAGGGGGGTGCGATGAAAATGATGATTGAATATTGAGTCTCAAATATTGAAAGTTTGAGAAGCACTGTCTCGAGGAAATTGCGGTGGCGAAGTTTCTGGATCCTTCCAGATGTTACATGAAATAAAGAAAAGAGATTGAATGACAACACACACACTCCCAGATTGACAGACTTCAGAGGGACTTCATTCTGTCCATTAGTTCCTAAATTTCCGTCTGTTTTTTTTGTTTTAAAAATAAATGTGTGTGTCATTTTAAAATACCTTTAAGGTATCCAACTACATTCGGAACCGTGATTTTGCAAAAGCGTATAAATGGATAATATTTATGATATTTAGTGTCACTTATATTAGAAAATGTGTATAAAATTGTTTTAAGAATATTATTACAGTAAAAAATTGTTTAAGTACAATATTTTGACAAAAACTTAACGTAGAATGACCCATTTTCAAAATATTCTCTTTTTGTGAAAAATGCTTCTATTATAATAATATTTTGCCTGTATATAGCTCAGATATCTGTACAGAGGCTCAACAAGAATTTTTGAAACGTATAACTTAGAAGTGGATTTATCCATATTTTACGACAACAGAGGGGAGAAATTTTAAGAAAAAAACGCCGATAATTATTTCAATGGGTGATAACTTTGAAAATAATGTGAATTTTTCAAAAATCCTAGTTGAGACTCTATGGAGAAGTCTTTGTTTTATCTAAGCAAAATACTATCATTATAGAAGAATTTTGTATAAAAGGAGAACGTTTTGAAAAAAGGTTATTCTAAGGTCATTTTTTACCAATATATTGTATTTAAATAATTTTTTTGTCATAATGTCCTTAAAACAATTGTATACATGTATTCTAATCTAAGTGACACTAAATATCATGCAAATTATCCATTTATGCGCTTTTTCAAAATCCCGGTTTCGAACGTAGTCGGATACCTTAATATTTCCAATTTGTCGGAAATTCAACAAATACTGAAGAGTATCAATTTGCGAATAAACAAATTTACTATTAATTCTTTATTTCCATTCTAATTATTTCTTGCATACAAAAATAGGAAACATTATCGAATCTGAAAGATGTCAGAAAGATGGAAACAACGTTTTAGAGTTAGGCTAGAACGTTTTTTTTTAAAAGCCGAGGTAAGATTTTCAACATATATTTTTAAAACTTCTATTCTTTTAGTTCTTTTAGTTGTTGATGACAAGATCATTTACATACATTAAGTATTTTACTTCGTTTTTGGGATAATTTAAATTTTGTATCTAAAGTTACAATTTGCTATGTAAGCCTTATGTTACATTTTTATAAATAACATTCTGCAAAATTTTTTTTAAATATATTCATTAATTTAAATGTTTTTATTTCGGAGGAGATATACCCTCTGTCTCTAGAGCTTAGTTCTACACAAAAAGAGCAATTAAAAGGCAACCCTAGGTAAATTTTTAAAAAATATAAACCTCATTTAAATGATGGAAGCTTAAAATATTTGCATTAATTTAATCATAAGCAATATAAAAAAATCTACAGAGCCTTTTCCTAATAATCTATCTTGCGTTTGAATAGAAGAAAAGACCATTTAAATTAGCAGCATTATTAATTTGACGTAGCTTACATAGAGAGGGAAGAATTAATCTAATGTATTTCCTTCAAATTGTGCAAAAAAGAAAAAGAACTCTTTTATTTAAATTTTAGACTTAATTATAAAATCATTTCCCCCCCTTCAAAATTCATTTAAGGAATCTAATTTACTTAAAAAATGAGATTTTACTTTTTAAACATAATTTTGCTATAAATTGCTGTGAAAATTAATAATGAAATTAATTAATCGTTATCGTTACTCGGTTATAGCTAAGTATAGGAAAATCTTTTTTTTTGCGTGTTTATTAACAAAGCTAAAATTGTAAAATAAACTAACAAAAAATTGTGATTCTGGTAGTATTTAAGATTTTTCCTCTTTGTTTTTATGACAGAATGCAATACATATATATCGATTTTGTTTTATAATTTAATTGCATCAATTTTGTCTGTAATTATTCATGATTGTTTTAAATTTATAACCAACTTACCGATCAGATTATATCAGAGAGAAAGAGTGATGAAGAAGTCAAATTATGCTAGCTTAACTCTAAAAAGATATTTATAAGAAAAATATACTCTCTAAGTAAAAATATATTTTAGAAAAGCTCAGCATAAGACATAAAAATATCTACGAACTAAGATCTGTTTTTAAAAATCTTGAATTAAATAATTTATATAGAATGGCAACAAGTAAAGGTATTAAAACACAGATTCCCAACTTAATATTCTTTTATGACGAATTATCGTCAAAAGTGTTATTCCCAGAAATTACCAGATATCGAAAACATTTAAAAGTAACAGAGATATATATATATATAAAAAATGGAGATTGTTTGAAAAGGAGGTTTGAAGGTTGTTGTTATGCATTAACTCTACGAAATGGTATGGATGGAAAGAAAGAATACTCTTCTCTTCCTAGTTCACTGCATTTTCCGTTTCGATTAATAACCTTGTCAAAACAATTCATAATACCGGTTGATTTATGAACAGTATGACCAATTTCAGAGGAACATAAGTTTTTATTGAATTAAGTTATTTACATGAAATTTTCAACGTGATTTTTTTAATCTAGTACACTTTAAGTAATTATTTAGGCCAAGCCAAAGGGGCGTTTTGACCATTTTTCGGGGTATTTTTCCAACTTCCTCTTTGATTGCTTTTTGAAGCCCTTTTTTGGAGTGTTCTTACTTTACGTCTGTTTAATTGTTTTTCTAAGAATCCCCATAAAAAACGATCGCAAGGAAGACAGTTAAGGAATGGTAGCTGTTTCTCAGGACGTAGAAAAATTATTTTTTGTTCTTTCAGCTATTTTATAGTTGATTTTGCAGTATGATTTGGTGCAGAATCTTGGTGAAAAGTAAAGTTTCCTACTGGTTAAAGAAGTTTACTTTTTTTATCAAGTGTTTCAAAACTTTATTCTGATAGTATGTAGCATCATTTTTAGCCTGGTTCAACAAAACGAAACAAAAAGTTTTGTTAAGCCTTGAGAGGACATTTTCATCCATAATATAACATCTAACGGCCGACTTGCTTTTTGCAAAACAACTGCGTTTTTGTGACGTTTTTTCGAGTGAAATACATTGTATTTTCTTTTTGCGAGTTGTGATTGACAGATGAAACAGTATTTCATTCGAAGTTATCATGTTTTGTATCTACCTTTGCGTAACATTAAATACAGAAGCCAAGAAAGTTTTCAACGTTTTTCTACGGTCTTAACAGACATTTGAATACAGACTGACGTATTCACTTTTCTGTAGCCAATTTTCTTTATATTACGACAAATTAGAGACTGCGATACCTGTAGTTTCTTTGCTAATAATCTTTGCGGCAGAAGATTTTCTACAGCAATAAGCCTTTTCAGCTTCTTTTTTTTTATTTTTCCCCAATGGCTTCCTTGGGCCCACCTTTTTTTCCCTATACTTTTTGATTGTCAGCCAAATTTTATTTCTTTTCGAAGTTTAGATAGTAATCCATTAGCAAAATGTCTTTTATGATTTTCAAGTACTTTATTTACAACAGAATTTGAGCGAGCATATATCTTTCAAAGGCTGTAAAATTTTGTTTCGTGTTTGAAGATCTAATTACGGATCCATAATTTATATCCATTAATAAAAATAGTTAGATTGGTAATTTAAACATTTTCTTTCTAAAATATAACTGGAAGCCAAGCGATTAAAATTTACCAATAAGTGTGACCAACTTTAAAAGCATAGTTATATGCTTTTAAAGTTGGTCACACATATTTTGAATCAACCGGTATATATCCAATGAATAATTTTGATTAAAATGTTTAATTTTATAACCAAACAATCCTACATATTATTGGAGCAACAACTTGTACCAGGGACGTCTTAAAACTTCATGAGGCCGTGGACCCCTACCATTGGCGTACACAAGGGGGGGGGTCTGGACCCCCCAAAGCCCTTGATTTTTTTCCGATTGATTGTAATTCTAAGCATATAGTACGTAAAATTTAATTAAGTATTTGTTATTAATGATTAATTTTATTAATTAATGCTAATTATTTATTTTTTACTGTGTTTTGTTCCCAAAAATCGACAAAATCAAAAGGAGCATGATACAAGAATGGTGAAC
Organism: Trichonephila inaurata madagascariensis; assembly: GCA_019973955.1. NCBI lineage: Eukaryota > Metazoa > Arthropoda > Arachnida > Araneae > Nephilidae > Trichonephila > Trichonephila inaurata. Next base: position 83,699 of record BMAV01006231.1, on the reverse strand, counting down.
TTTCGACCCCGGGCCCCCCCCCCTTGAAAAATTCCTGTGTGCGCTACTGACCCCTACACAAAAGTAGGTCTGGGCCACTGGTGTAGCTAGTTCTAAGAGGGCACTGTATCAAAAATTCCTTGGTTCCTCTTGATAGGGACCCCTTAATATTTAACGATTTTTTGCTTACACATGTTGGGACCCCTTATCATTGATACGGTGGTTGCTAAGCCCCTGCCCTGGGCCTCTACGCAAATGTGGGCCCGATATATGACCCTTAAATTACAGTACATAGCATAGGTTGTCAAATACTCGTACAGACAATAACCCGAAACAAATAAATATCATGACTTACAAACCGGCTCGACCGACTGCCACATTTGACTAAAGGAGTAATAATGGTGTATGGCGGTAGGCCAAGCTTATACATTAACGATGGTCCTCACATGTAGCCAGTTCGTCCGAAATTCCCAGTTTTTCGGAGAATACAACCGGAAAAAAATTTGACCGTTGAAATTATTCGAATCATTGTCTTATTAAGGCTGAGTCGAGAACGAGACGAAGCCCCCATTGTGGTCGAGGCCCTGGGCCCAGTTGGCCCATGCCTTAAGACGTCCCTGATGTACCTAATGCATATATAAGGATTACAAATTTCCAAATTAATGGTTTTTGCTCTGATGTGACTCAAAATACTGTACAGCAGGGGCTCTTAACTCCATGTCCGCGGGTCCCAAAGTGCCCGTGACTGTCCTCTGTATAATATATCAATATCAACCGTGGAGGAATCTAGCCGAAGATAAAAAATATCCCCTTTTGAAAAAAAGAGCTTACAAATCCTTTTTCGGTTCCACATATTTATGGGAAATGTTGTTGTTGTACCACCCGATCGGCAAAGGCTAGATCAAGGCCCACGAAATTCATCATGGTAAAGGGCTAAGTGACGCCTGTCGTTATCTGTAGCTTTGAGCACCATACAGGGGACAGAACTATTTAGCTCGGTTTCACCCTAATTTTGAGGGAGAACACCCTGGGGTTGGTCAGGGACCTCCCACCTCACTTTCTTATCCACCAACCTCATGAGAGGACGCGGCTCGACGGCTATTTGTAGTACCCCCATGCCGCGAAGGCACTATACATTTACAAACATTCATGTCTTTTCCAGGATTCGAACCCAGGCACAGCAGTCAGCGTCGCTAATGTGAAACGTTGTTTACAATAAAGAACACAATTAAATCAACAATCAGATCTTGACTTAACAATGGCTATCTTGAAAATGCTATAAGATAGGAAATATCATCTTATACGTCTGACTTTGAAAAATTAGGGGATACTATACAATGCCACAAAAACCGCATAAAATGTGATTACCTATTTTGAATTTTTTGTTACCGTTTTAGTTTTAGTGCAGGTTATTGTTTATGATGCTTATGATTGGTAACTTTTAGTAAAGTTTTTTAAGTTGCATTAATAAATTGTTTTAGCAGAACATTTTAAAAATTACCCCAAACTGTAATAAAAAATCAACGAATATGTAAAACTGCTATAAATTAAAATAAGTATGCAAAAAATAAATGAGGAATATCCCTTTCTCCAACAGCCACAAATATGGTCAATTGCTCGTAAGTTATTTTCATAACTTTTCCGAGTGGAAATAATACGTAACTTCTACTATTTTTTTAGAGAAAAAAAAAAGACTAAAATAACATTAATCATGAATAATGTAATAAAAAAAATTGAGTAAACCCTTTTAATCAATAATTGCACAAAATAATGGTATTTTGTAAAGTTGTAATGAATCTCGCGGGCTGCAAAAGTACACGGCCCCCAGGTCGCGGGTTGGCCACCCCTTCTCTAAACCCTTTTTGGTTGTGCTCGGTTCCTTTGGGCATTCCGCCTATAACCCTCATGCTGCTTTGTCATACGATGTTGTAACGTAATATCTCACACCTGGGTCGGCGTCTTTTTTGTGGAAACTAAATTCACACGTGCATCCGGCAGCTGTTCATCGGAAGGTTGAGACGTGGCCTCTTCAGACCTCCCCTGCAACCGCTCTGACCCCCAAGGAGGGACAGCGAGAGGACGATGCTTTGACCCACGGAAGGAGGCAGACGGAAAAGAGAAAGTTGCTCTGAACTCCGTGGCTAAAAGGATTCCTCCTTTCACAAAAAGCTTATTGGACTCTAGCAATCTTTTAATAAGTTTAATAACTTCACACAGTGTATAATTCTGTAAATAATAGCTGTGGCGTAATAAATGCAATATTTAAATTAACCAAGATCACGCTACCGTGATTCTTATCAAACGTTTCAACGTCAATAAACATGCACTCACTTTCACTCGATTCAGTCCACTTACTTCACTGGTAATCGAATCTTGGACGTTTCTGAGTGGATACAGGTGGAATCTATTTCGTGTTTACTTGCTCTAATTATGCAGGGTTACTTTTAGAGAAAGTGCAAATAAAAAGTCTCTCATTTCTTACAGGTCTTATAATTAAAGCTTGTATAAAATTCTTTGTGATGAATGACTTTTGAGATCTTGAGTCAAATAATATAAGAGAAACTCTAGGTTCGGTTTTCATTTGAGCACTAAGAATTTGAAGCAAGGTATCAAGAATTATGTATGTTTAAACACATATGTATTAGTTCATTACTCTTATTACATTTCAACATAAATAAAAAAAAATGGCCTAAAATAAAAGGAACTTGAAAACAATTTAAAACTGCTTTTGGGGTTTTTTTTCTCTTCTTCGCTTTGGTATAAAAACATTTTTTTGTCCCTTACTTTTAAGACTGAATTATCGCTATTGTTTCGAAATAGTGTGCATTGGTGTTACTTAATTTGTCTTTCATTTTTTAAAATCATTCTTCATATTTCATTAAAAAGCAGTATCACAATATTAAGAAAACCATATGGAGCACATTCTTACATCTCCCCCCCCCACTTTTTTTTTTAATAAACTATTTAATATTTATGGAAGAAGTGTAGTCTTATTTTACTAACGTTCTTGAAATTCTAAGCAACAGTAGGTGGTCGTATTAATTTTTCAAAGTCAATGACAAAATATGGAAAGTAATGCATTTTAATATATAAATCCAGTTTAGCTGCGTACACTTACTTTATTATTTGGTTAGGCATGTTTTAATTTTTAAATAAAATTTTTATTTAAAAAGTTAATTTTTTTCTTTAAGGTATCCGACTACGTTCGGAACCATGATTTTAAAAAAGCGCATAAATGTATAATTTTCATGATATTTAGTGTCACTTAGATTAGAATACATATATAAAACTGTTTTATAAGGACATTATGACAAAAAAAAATTATTTAAATACAATATTTTGGCAAAAAATTAACTTAGAATAACCTTTTTTCCAAATGTTCTCCTTTTGTAAAAAATGTTTCTATTGTATTAATATTTTGCCTGTATATAGCTCAGACCTCTGTACAGAGGCTCAACTATGATTTTTGAAAAATTCACATTATTTTCAGAGTTACAACCATTTGAAGTAATTATCGGCGTATTTTCTTAAAATTTCTCCCTTCTGGTTTCGTAAAACATGGATAAACCGATTCCCAAGTTATGCATTTCACAAATTCTAGTTGAGCCTCTGTACAGAGGTATGAGCTGAATACAGGCAAAATATTAATACAATAGAAGCATTTTTTACAAAAGGAGAACATTTGGAAAAAAGGTTATTCTAAGTTAATTTTTTGCCAAAATATTGTATTTGAATAATTGTTTTTTGTCATAATGTCCTTAAAACAATTTTATACATGTATTCTAATCTAAGTGACACTATATATCTTGAAAATTATACATTTATGCGCTTTTTTTAAAATCACGGTTCCGAACGTAGTCGGATACCTTAATGAACTTATTTATTTTTTATGGAATTATTACAGTAAATGTATAGTAACAGAGCTTATACAGCCATTCTAATTTATACCATTATTAAAGAATCTCAGTCTTTTTTTAGGCTTAAGAATTATTTTTCATTTTAATTATTCTAGATCTAAGCTATTCTTGACAGTAACTCAACTGATTTCCATCTTAAGTATTTTTCCCTTTACTTTCTAGAAAAATGTGAAACAAAACGAACATATCTTTTTTTTTTTATCTTTATTAAAATAAAACGTTTCTTCACATCAACTTAAAAGCCATAACACGAGAAATTAAAGTATTTTTTGTGTATTCATGGAATTTCTTAGAGTTTAATTTATTATGCATTTTACTAAAACCAGTACATTCCTTATGAGCGTACTTTGAAAAACCTGGCAAAAAAAACAAAAAAAAATCAATTTAAACTTTTTTTTTAGCAAGAATTAAACTAATTGTAAATTAACAAATAATATAAAAAAAAATTAAGTCAATTCCTAATTTGAATGGATGAATAGAAAGTATTTTTATTAGCGATTGAAATATATATATATATACTAGATGAACCGACCACGCGTTGTGCTGTGTCTTTGTCTTAAATACGTCGATTTAATGTTATTCTAAGCCATTCAATGTAGTCAAATTAATCGTCGTTTACAATTTCGAAGAGTTGAAATTTAGCATAAAACAACATAATGGTTTTAATTTCGCATTTTATTCATCTCCTATTTGATTATAGTATAATGCATGAATTACTTATGAAGTTGTGAAGTAACAACATAAGAAGATTTAATTTTATGAATCAGATGACTAATGTTGTTTTTTATCAATTTTTAATATTATTTTTATCATTTTAAAGTATAACAATAAATAAGTTTATATAACTAATCGCTAAACGGTGCACAATATTTTTTGGTAACCCGTCTTTTGCTAACTCAAATAGATTCGACGTTCTCTCCATACGTGAGCATTTAACAAATGTGACAGGCTCACGCGTCTTTTCTTTAACATAACCTCTGGGTTCTTTGGTGGCCAAGATTAATGGCAATTCTTTTCCAACCAAAACCCAAGAAGCGAAATGTGAAAAAGAAATGCAAATAAGATAGCTTTTAAATAACGGAAGTTTCAGTAAGTGGCATGGCAATTTGGGGAATGTTATGTTTGAAAGAGATACAAGCGTGAATTGACAGCCAATCGTGAAGTTACCTGGAAAGTAAATTATTAAAACAAGGTGCATACCATTGCCCGCACGCCCAGACGTTTTCACATAAAGATTGAATCTAAGTTTGGATTAAGGTAGGAATGATTATTTGATATTAGGATTGTAATATTATTAGAAGTGAAAGTAGGTGGATTAAATAATTACAACTTAGAGAAAGTGGTCTAAATTACGCGATTCGGTTTAACTAGTACTGTGTGTTTGTTCATTATAGATTCTCGTTTAATTAAATTTATCTAAATTATTAGACATTTAAATTCTATTCTTAATAAAGTCATATTAAGAATCTAAAATGTCTATTCCTTTTGCAAACCCTACACCTCCAGCTCACGTTGACAATCAAAGATACGGTCACCATAGGGGGCGGTATCACACATATAGTTTCCCATTCGAGAAATATGGATTTTTCAAACATGAAGTGGACATTGTTTGGTTTTGAGATTTATTTATGGTCATCTCGAAAACCAAACGAATCGGGAATTGAAGCTTTTTGAATGGTGTTGGAGATTCTGGCAATATCAGTGAAGCACGTGGCAATAGGACGATTTCTTCTTTAAACTTTTCAGCCAAAATGTTTGCTTCAAGAAGTTTCCCGGTAATTCTTTTGATGAATAAACATGCACCTTTGCATAATCTACGTGGATTTAAGTTATGCTGCAAATAACCAGTGAACCAATCTTCAACCGAAGATTGTGTGGGGGCATTCCTGATGCATCCAGATAGTTCAAAAACTCAGTTGGAAAATTTACGGTTTTGTTTTCATCAACAATAGTGTCTATTGATTTAAAAGGCATTGAATCACCTGGCAACTACTCTATATCTGGAAGTTTATTTCGTTAACATTAACATATTTTCTGCCTGAGTAACAGGATTACAGAGCCAATCATTATCTAGATAACTATTCAGTATATCCAGAAAGACACAATCAGTTCATTTTTTGTCTGAACAGCAGTGCAGAAGTTGTTTGCAGTTTAGGATGCAGTTCTTTATCGTTTCTGATATCCTGCATTTAGAAAATAATTGCTCTGATTGATCAACTTGTTATTGTACTCGCGTGTTTATGGTCAATCAAAGTGTTTCGACGTTTCGCCATAAAAGCGATTGTTTTAAACATGCGTTAATCTCGAAAGCAAAAGTAGTGCGAGGATTGACTGGCAATGTCTGTCGGAAATCACCACAGTAGAAGGACAGTACCAACGAATATTTTTTTTTCTCCCGCTTAAATCTTGCAAAGTTCTATGAAATGCCTCGAGTGAATGTTTATGGGATATGGTGCACTCATCTGATTATGATTGAACTCCTTTGCAATACCGCAGCCAATCCGCTTTTTCTTTCAATGTTACACATTACGCGGGGTTTCTTATGAATGTCTAATGGCAGCTTCAATGCGGAATGTGTAGTTTGTTCACCATCTAACAAAGTGACAGCAATGCCTGTAAATGCAATTACCGATATAATTTCCTTTTGCAATCGTATTTTTGCAAGGCTGTGCCTGCAAGTTTAGTTACTATAGGAAATGAACATTCGGACGCGAAACTCGAACGCAAAGCCATTCGACCTCATCCGGCAATATCCAGCTAAGTTAGGGAAGTTTCTAAAATCCAAATCCAGATTCTAATTCCCCACACCGAGATGTACCCGGTGACCACTTTCGATGCACCTACCCCTTCAAGTTCAGTCTTTGAAGGAAACCTTACGGTCGTCCGGCATTATCCGGCAAAATTATGGGAACTTCTAAAATTCGATTTCAGATATTTTTACCCCACCCAGAAAAACACCAGGTAATCACTTTTCACAGCCCAAGAATTTTAAGGTAAGCCCATGCCATGGTTCGCGTAAAATACGGATCTGGCATTATTTCGCAATGTGATCGTCTGGCGTTTTTGACATAGTTATGGGCTTTTCTTGAATCAGATGGGGATATTCAGATCAGCGATCCCGATCAGGACTCACGTTTTGCGTTCCTACGTCTGAAAGTTAGACCGGTGCCACTGTCCTTGAATGCTATGATCATACGGCATTATCCAGCAATGTTATCAGAACTCCTACAATTCGATTTCAGATTCTCACTCTACACTCCAAAACGCGCACGGAACTGACTTTTGATGCCCCAGGGCGTGCCCTTTCAGTTGCTAGAGGGAATGAAAATCCGAACGTGGGACTTGAGTGCAAAGCCTTTCCACTTGATTCCGGTAATATCCTGCAAAAGTTACGAGAGTTTCTGAAATATGAGATTCACGTTTCCCGCCCCTAGACGCAACCGGAGACAACTTTTGTTGCCCTCGAGCCTGCGAGTTCAGTTCCTGGGAAGGGGGGCATTAGAGTCGTCCAGCATTATCCGGCAAAATTTCGGGAACTTCTAAAATTCGATTTCGGATTCTCGTTCACCACCCCGAAGTATACCACAGAGGCACTTTTCACGCACCAACAGTTTTAGGGTAAGTCCCTGCCATGGTCTGCTTAAAATATGGTCGTTCGGAATTATCCGGCAAAGTTCCGGGAATTTCTTGAATCGGATATCAGATTCCGATTGTCCGTTTCAAAATAAGTCAGGTTCCAAGTTTTTGCGTTCCAAGGCTTTTAAGGTAAACTCCTGCCACGGTATGTCTAAAACGTGGTCATCCGGCACTATCCGGCAAAGTTACAGAAATTTCTAAAATTCAATTTCAGATTCTCGTTTGCCATCTCGAAATACATCAGAAAAGCACCTTTTTTCTCTCTAAGACGTTTAGAGTAAGCTCCGGGCCCTGTTCGCGTTATAGGCGGCCATCCGGCATTATCCTACAAAGTTAAAGTAATTCTAAAATTCGATTTCAGAATCTCTTTCACCATTCTGAAATACACCAGAAACACAATTTTTTCGCTCTATTTTCAGGGTAAGCACCTGCCACGGTTCACGTAACAGACGGTCGTCCGGAATTATCGGGCAAAGTTAAGGTAATTTCTCAGATAGGATATTAGATACTAATTGCCCATTTTGAAATACGTCAGGGACCAAGTTTTCATGCTCCAAGGCTTTTAAGGTAAGCCCCTGCCACAATGTGTCTAAAATATGGTTGACAGGCATTATCCGGCAAAGTTCCAGGTAAAATTGGAAACCGATTCAAAATTTGGATTCCATATTCCAAAATACGCAAGACATTCACTTTTCGTACACTTTGGTCAGCAAAATCCATTTCTGCAGACACACACAAATTGCGACATTTTGCATATTTTCCCGTTTCCCGGATTTTTCACATTTCCTGCAATAAAAATATTATAACGTCATTAATTGAAATAAAAACTATCCTATGTTTTAAGTTGGACGAAATCACACACAATACAAAAACTTATATTAAAATTGGTTGAATATTTTTGGGTTTATCGTGGACAAACACTGTGTGACACGTAATTTTTATATATAAATACTAGCTGACCCGGCCACGCGTTGCTGTGGCTTTGTTTTAATACGTTGATTTAATATTATTCCAAGCCATTCAATGCAGTCAAATTAATCTTCGCTTACAATTTCAAAGAGTTGAAATTAAGCATAAATTAATTAAATTAATGAATTAATATTTGAAAAATACTGTATTAACATCAAGTGTCATTCACTACAAATTCTAAAAAATTTATTTGAACTTGATTGGATGAGTTTTATATTAACGATTGAAAATTTGAACAAGATATATATATATATATATATATATATACATACATATATATATAGAGAGAGAGAGAGTGAGGGAGCTAATAGTAGAAATCGAATAATAGATACTATTTGTCTTAAAAGAAATTTTACTTCAAACACTTCACTTTTCTTACAATTAGTGTTCTAAAATTCATTTCAATAAAAGAGTGAAAATTATTTTATGATTAAATCATATTTTTTTTATTAGAATATTTCTGTATTATATTTAATCAATGAAATTATTGTGTATTTTTTTAAAATTCAACATTTTTATTTTCCTTTAATCTTAAACATCCTATCATATTTTATTCCTATTATGCTGGAAAATATTTAACTTCTATTCTTTTTGACAGAATTTCAATTTATCTTATTAATGTCTTTTACTTTGTAAAATCGTTTATCAATTTTTTTCCTTCAGATTTTTTTAAGTGTTTTACAAATCTGACTCACTTTTATTTTATTTCGCTCGTGTACGAATCAAAAATTTGAACATTGATCTTATTGCATTAATTTATATTTTTTCGTATATATCTACTGAAAATTTATTCCTTTTCTTACTTCATCGCATTGTATTTTATACTTACTTCCTTTTTACGTCAAGGTTTGACATTCAGAATATCAAGGTTAAATTTCTAATTTTTCTGTATTGTTCATTGAAAGAGAGCAGGGGTAGCTAACCCACAATGTGCCATGGCGAAGTTGTTGCTTGCTTGATTGATTGAATATTAACGTCGCACTGTTCAGCTGCACGAGGGCTTTTGGCGACGGACCACGTCATTTTGAACCATGGTCAAGTGACGTGGACGACACCTGAGCTGGCACCCCCTCTCCTAACTACCACACCAACGGGAGGACGTTTCAGCTCTCGACAGATTTAACGTGCATCGCTGCCCTACACGGCGGGTCTTTAGTGGTAGTGGGCTCGAACTCGTGACAAGGCAAGCCACGATCCGATACCTATACCACTCGGCTACCGCGGCCACGTGAAATTGTTGCAGTGGCACGCAAAGACTTATTGAAAAATCAAAAAATTCGAAAAGATAAACATTTTTTAACAATTTTATTGAAATGCTGTTGTTTGATAATAAAGTAACCTTACAAAGTTATTTTATATAAATACACTTAATTAACTGAATTACAATAGAAAATTATCATATACAGGATACTCTTCAATCTTGTGCGGGCTGCTGGTATCCCAAAGGAAAGTGCATTCGTGAGATTTTGAAATTTAGGAAGCGTGTCTTAAAATATCTGGAAGAAAATAGTGAATTGGCCTTTGAATGTTTGTTACTTAAGAATGAAGATTGACTGCAGAATTTAGCTTTTATTACCAATAGTGTGTGTGAGCCATTTAAATATTTTAATTTTAAGATTACAGGGAAAAGATAGTATTTTTCCAACCCTAATTGGTCATGAATTTTCTTTTGTGAACAAACTTTTGCTTTTGCAAGAAAGATTAACACATTTCATAGTAATGCACTAACAGTGACGCACACAGGGGGGTGAAAGCCCTTGATTTTTTTTCGATTGAGTATAATCCTATCTATAAAGTACTTAAAATTCAATCAAGTATTTGTGATTAATAATTAATTTTATTAATTATTACTAATTATTTATTTAGTAATTAATTATTTACTGATTTTGTTCTCGAAAATCATCAAAATCAAAAGAATATGTTGTGCGGCGTATTGGAGTATTAAACTAGAATGATGGACTTTCGAACCTGGGGGGGGGGCCGGGGCTGGAATAAACTTGTGTGCTCCACTGTGTACGAACTATCACAACCTAAGTCGATAATGCTCCGGGCTGTGAATAGATTTAAAAGTTTAATGTCTATTTTGCTGGATTCATTCAGTTCTAGGTTTGATGATTTTCAAGGTGATAAAAAAAATTGCTGATCTTTAGAAATCCTTTTTCAATTAGTCTGCAAGGCGTTAATTGTTACCCATTTGAAATCCAAACAGAAATTATTAACCTGCAGCACTGGAGGGACACTTAAGGATAAGAGAGGATAAGGAACTTACTTCAATTGCAAGTGATCCGAATTACATTGAATTTTAGAAAGTTGTATTGAACAGCAGTTTTCCAAATGTACACGATTTGGCAGTCAGATATTGTTGTAGGCTTAGATCAACATATGTTTGTGTGAACAAATATTTTATACTATGAAAAAAAATCAAATTAAATTAAAAAAAAATTGATATACACTTAAGGTATCCGACTACGTTCGGATACGTGATTTTAAAAAAGCGCATAAATGGATAATTTTCATGATATTTAGTGTCACTTAGATTAGAATACATGTATAAAATTGTTTTAAGGACATTTTGACAAAAAAAAAATTTATTTAAATACAATATTTTGGCAAAAAAATTAACTTAGAACAACCTTTTTTTAAAATATTTTTCTTTTATAAAAAAATGCTTCTAAAATAATAATATTTTGTGTGTGTGCTTATATACAGTAAAGACTTCTCCAGAGAGTCTGAACTAGTTTTTTTTTTGAAAAATTCACATTATTTTCAGAGTTACAACCCATTGAAATAATTATCGGCGTTTTTTTCCTAAAATTTCTCCTCTCTGTTGTCGTAAAACATAGATAAACCCACTTCTAAGTCATATATTTCAAAAATTCTGGTTGATCCTCTGTGCAAAGATCTGAGCTATATACAGGCAAAATATTATTGTAACAGAAGCATTTTTCACAAAAGAAGAATATTTTGAAAATGGGTCATTCTATGTTCATTTTTTGTCAAAATATTGCACTTAAATAATTTTTTATTGTAATACTATTCAAAACAATTTTACATACATTTTCTAATCTAAGTGACACTAAATATCATAAATTTTATTCATTTATGCGCTTTTGCAAAATCACGGTTCCGAACGTTGTCGGATACCTTAAAACAACCTAATTTTATTTGCATCTTCAAGAGACAGAGTGAACTAGTCCTAATATAGATCATTTAATTAAAAAAAAAACAACACACACATTTTCAAAAGCCATATTTAACAAGTACTGACTGATTAATATTTATTATGATTTAAATGTTTCAAATTACTCATTTTTATTTTACACCTAACCTAATAATGCGAGCTTGTAAAATTTATATTAGCAATTAAATCTAAGTTTGTAATTAATACACTATTTTTTAAATTTCCATGTGGGAATGTGTTATTTTAGTACAGAAGTAGCTAACTCGAGGCACGGTGGAGTTGCAACGATGATATTCGAAGACTTAGTGAAATAAAAAATCTGAAAAGATAATAATAAACAACCGTTTTCTTTCAATTTTATTAGAATGGAGTTGTCTCAGACAATAATAATAATAATAATAAAGCTCTTAAAATTTGTATTAAAACCATGCCTTCACTAACACATGGGTTAATCCCAATATAGATGACTTGGTAAAATAAAAAGAAATTCAACAGCCACATTTGTGATATGGTCGTTCTATGGTGACCATATCTTTGATTGTCAGCGTGAATTAGAGGTGTGGGATTCTCGAAATGAATCGACATTTTAAAATTCTTAATA
>BMAV01006231.1:53081-71016 GCA_019973955.1 Trichonephila inaurata madagascariensis | reverse complement strand
TTTTTTTTTTTTTTTTTTTAATATTACTGTTTATCAGATAGTAGTATTCTTCCTAAAATGGTTGGCTACCCCTGAAATAGAGTTAGTCACTCACAAAGGTTCATTGTCAGGCTTAGGGTACAAAAAAGGGATCCAGGGGCACAACACGTTTGGGAACAGCTGATGTAGAGTGTATTTGGAATAAAGAGCAGATGTTATTTCCCCATTACCAGTTCTTTTATATAATTTTAGTCGATATATTGGTCATGTCATATCTTTTAGACCGGAAAAAAAGAGGGTAGAATAAAAAGGAAATGGTAACATTAACCAACCCCACCGTCTTTATGGAACTGTCAACAATGTGTACTCGAGAGGAGCACAAAATGTCGTTTCCCCGAAATACTCAAAGGGCGTCTAATTTCATGCTATTGACCTCCATTTCGAGCCAGCGAACAATTCACTTTCGCTCGGAAGAATGGGAAAGCAATGGTCGGAAAATGGGGTTGGCAGTGACCTACAGTTCATTCTTTGGCAAAAGGAGGAAGGATCTGAAAGGAAGGACAAGTTTCCGTAAGAGGGTTCAGGGACGGGCTCAATAGGATCTATTTTACATCTCGATTAACTCAAAAGTTGCGCATGAAAAATTCTAAAAGCACTACAAATTCACTATTGCTTTGACAATTTTTTCACTATGCTGGCTCCCCAGGCATTTCAAATTTTTACGCCCCTCCCCCCACTATTTCCTGAGCCAGGGCCGCTTAGACATACTAGGCACGTCCCTAGGGCATAAAAAATTTTGGGGGTGAAAAAAGAGAAAAAAAATTAGAATTACAACGAACGTACCAGCGCCAAGCGAATCGTGAGATAAGTATTTATGTCCTCATGACAGTAAAGACTAAAATGAGATTTACTATGGAAAATGAAACGCTTAACAATTTGATGTTGCAATGCGCTCAAAATGATATTGCAATCGAAATTGATTATTGGTTTTTTCAAAAAAATCCTTCGTTTTTCGAAGAAAACCTTCGTTGTACAAGTACAATGACAGTGACTCAACAAAGAATGATAATGTCGAAAAGTAAAAGACAGTAAAGCGATAAGTGATGTGAAAAAGATGATAATTAACAAGTTGAAAACAGTTCATATACAATAATGTATACTCTATACCAAGGATGGCGAACCTTTATGGATCAACGGGCCATTTTTTCTAAAGAAACATTTAATGAGGTATAGACGTGCCGAAAAATAATTTTGACTTGTGATTATTGGGAAAATAATAAAACTAAATACTTATAACAAAACTCTTTATTTACTACAAAAAACTATATTTTGTACTTTATAGTAGTAAGTGTTTTAGTTATACGTGTAATTCCAATTAAAGTAACATTAGATTGATTTCTGCTGTTGTAGATTATAGATGAAAAATAATTTATATTAGGATTGTAAGATGTTACTTTTAGCAAAACGCATGCTGAATTGGAGTAATCTGCCAAACTGTTTCTAAGCGAGTCTTTAATGTTTTTCATCTCTGAAAATAATGACTCGCAGACGTAGGTAGATGAAAATATGGTTAAAATAGAATGGTTCAGATTCTTCAAACAGAGTTAAATGTGTCTGGAATCTCTATAATTCCATATTTCTAAAATTTCATTACTAGCATTTTTACTTATATTGATTGTTAATATTTCTGTTTCAATCCATTCCAACTTTCTCCTTTTTCTCAACAAATTTTTGAATCTATATTGAATTAGACTGGAAATCAATAAGAGTTGCATTTCAAATTTTTCAATTTACAACCAATCGAATTGAGACAAGTTCAGTTTATTAAATGAAGTCACATCCGGGAACATAAAAAACTTGAGCGTTTCCGAGAATTCTTTGAACTTAAAAAATCTCGCTGAAAACTGCGACCGATCCCTCGCGTTTGTTCGTAATACTTGTCATAATGAGCTTTGTTACTTCGGATTAAAATGCAAACCATTTTGATCTGTGGAGTGTCCAAAATGTGCCGCGTGCGTTGGTTCGCCATCCCTACTCTATATCATGAATGCAAACGATTTCATTAATCTACTGGGTGGTCCATGATGCCGAAAAGTAAGAAATGAACAATAATGGCCAATACATACCCCTATTCTTTCCTTACGACTGTCAGTCCAGGACACGGGGGGTCCACAGGTGGTGGGTAATGTAAAGACCATCCAAAACAGCAAGCACAAAGAAACTGAAAAGAGTTGAGGCAAAATCCCTCCCGAAACAAAATAGGAAAAATAAGAAGTAGAGGGGGAAGGAGGAGGGGGTATCCAGTAAAAAATGCGAAAACGGGAAGGTTAAAAATGGCCCTGTTCTGAGCACCCCTTCTTACCTTGTCAGTTTTGATTCGGGAAGGATTTTCCCTTAAAGCTATCTTCGGCTAATGTTAAAGAATGGGTGCCGAATTCGGAATATTTCTTCAGATATAAAAATACTCGAACATTAATATTATATTCTGGCTTCACTATCCGGGAATCACTTATTTTATCATACTACTAATTTTTATCCGAGTTTTGACACATTTTTTTCTTTTATAAAATGTGTTTTGCATTTTTTTTCCCTAATGCTAAATGAGCTATCCCCTCTCATGTTAAAAGGAAAAACTAATTATTTATGAAATATTTTGAAATTTTAAAAACACTATATTATAAACAAATGCATGAGTTACAACGTCACAAATTTTTATAAAAATTGAGGCATTGTTTCAGTCCGAAAATTTATTCCGCGTCCAGTTCCCGCTCTCGTACATATGGAGAAAACAGCCTTAACTCTCTTACTCTTTTCACCTTCTTTGTTTTTGCTATTTGAAGAGTCTTTATCATCCACCACCTATGAACCCGCCATATCTTGGACTAGCTACCAGTAGTATTCAAATATTTTTAAAAAGTTTATTTTTCGAGTCATTTTTTTTTCTTTCACTTTCCTTAAATTTTTATTCGTCGATGGCTTTTTTCGACTGTTTACATTATGGTAAGAAATTGCTGACGCACCTTTCCCTTTTTCACACAAGGAATATCCTTTTTTGTTTGTTTGTCGTATTTGTATTAACCAGGAGCATTTTCGCTTTAGGGTTGTAACTTAATTTTTTTAATCGCCAAATCTGGGGATGGGAAATCGTTCGTCCTGATGATCCTAATCAGGACAATGGAACAAAATTATGAAATTATTGTGTTATCATCGGTCCTCGACGAGTGCGCAAAATTTCGAATTAATCTGACCTTTTAAAGTGGGTACAAATCGAGTTCAAAGATTCCGTTGCATACAGGTGAAGCTAATAAAAGCGAGTTAAAAAGTAGCCAGTTTTTGCAAAGTCGGCCAATTAATTTCCGTTATAGACAGCCTTCATGAAATGTTTTTCTAATGTGCGTCTGAGGATGTACACCAGTGGTTTCCAAACTTTATCGAATCCTGCAACCCTATTAGGAGTATTGGGGGAGCCCTATCTCGTACAGTTAAATATACAAGAATAGATCTTAAGAAATACTTAAAGTAGTTCCTTAACATATTTTGTGAATTTTAAGGTATTCGACTACGTTCGGAACCGTGATTTTAAAAAAGCGCATAAATGAATAATTTTCATGATATTTAGTGTCACTCAGATTAGAATACATGCACAAAATAGTTTTAAGAACATTTTGACAAAAAAAAAGTTATTTAAATACAATATTTTGGCAAAAAAAATTAACTTAGAATAACCTTTTTTCGAAATGTTTTCCTTTTGTGAAAAATGCTTCTATTATAATAATAATTTGCCTGTATATAGCTCAGACCTCTGTACAGAGGCTCAACTAGAATTTTTGAAAAATTCTTATTATTTTCAGAGTTACCAACAATTGAAATAATTATTGGCATTTTTTTCTTAAAATTGCTCCCCTCTGTTGTCGTAAAACATGGATAAACCCACTTCTAAGTTATATATTTCAAAAATTCTAGTTGAGTTTCTGTAGAGAGGTCTGAGCTATATACAGGCAAAATATTATTATAATAGAAGCATTTTTCACAAAAGGAGAACATTTTGAAAAAAGATTATTCTGAGTTAATTTTTTGCCAAAATATTGTATTTAAATAACTTTTTTTGTTAATATGTCCTTAAAACAATTATATACATGTATTCTAATCTAAGTGACACTTAATATCATGAAAATTATCCATTTATGCGCTTTTGCAAAATCACGGTTCCGAACGTAGTCGGATACCTTAAATGTAAAAGAAATTTGCCGTATTTCTAACTAAAGAGTTTTAGCTTAAAATTTATGTAATTTAGTCGTCAATAATATTATTTTGTGCTCCAAGGGCTTCCTATACATATTTTCTGACAGAGATATTTTTATGTATAAATACGCTTGCATTTTTTCATTTCAATTCCTACTATTAGCTCACACTCTCTATATATTTGTTTTTATCTTGTTTAAATTTTCAATCATTAATAAAATACATTTTAAAGCTCTCAACTGAGCTGAAATTTTATATACACGATTATTTTGGATGACAATACGATACTTTAATGATAATGAATAAAAATTAATTCCCACTTAATGTTGTGTTTCTGTTGTATGTATATACATATTTATATTAATTGTAACTATTTAATAAAAAGTAACTGAAATAAAATTTTTCTTTATTGATCTAAGTAGGAATTGAGACTTATTTATTTATTTATTTTTTATATTACTTGTTTTGCACAAAGTGGCAAGGTCTAGCTCTGTTGAAGTTGTCTGCAGTCACATTTCATATTCTGCATTTGATTTAATTCTATATTTTGGTTTTTGTTGCCATATACGTTAAAAGATTTTCCAAGTAAATATTTTTCCCGAAAGACTTTTAAGTACTTCTGCTGGGTAGCATAGTTGGTTAGGTGCTGGCCTTCTGTGTCCAAGTTTGCTGGTTCGATCCCGACCTAAGTCCAGTGGATTTTTATGATACAAAAAATCAACAGCGTCCATGTTGTTTAATTTTGTGGCCTGTTAAAGAATCCTAGAATGCCTGTTTGGCTTGGGTGCTTTTGGCGAAGTTAAATTCCTAGAACTATTTCTCCTCTACAGAGCTCAGGTGCATCTTTTTAAGGAGGAAACTGGGTATCAAAATGACAGTGGCAATTGGTATCCACCTATGGTGCCACATTAAAAAGTGATGTCAGCTCTTGGGAAATGTATTGGATCTGCAGTGGGGTAATTATCAATCCACAGCCCCATTGAAAAGAAAAAAAGAATCATTTAAATTTTTATAACTTTGTGAAGTAAGTCTCCTGATTTATTATAGTACTCGAAAGAACAAAATTTTTTCATCCATGCTTAGTTTTCTCTCCTGGAAAATAATCTGTTATATTTTTTAATTGAAAAATTGTTATTCGTTATATATGTTAGTACACTGTCCTTTAAAATCAATCCATTTTCATTTAAATTTATTCATAAGAAAATTGTGGGTTTTTCAAAACATTGCCCATCATACTGTTTGAGATACAATTTGCAGTTAATTCTTAAGACCAATACATTAACTTTTTTCTTTAATTTTTTATAATATATACACTCAATATGTTTACTTCATTTAGAACAGCAATCATGTCTGCTAAATAAACTTCTCAACCATATTATTTCACATAATTATAGCGAATTGTTATGACTTGATTCATTTAAAATTAATTTAAATTCCAAATGTAAAAACAAGGTTCTATATTTTCTAGATAATTCTGCTCATAATAAAATAAATAATCTGGAATTTAATTATCTTGCTTTTATAAAATTTATCATTTTCACAGCATCATTTAAAATGTTCTTTCATGCATTCTTTATTCATTTTACTATCGTGATATCTTATTCCAAATAAGATGTTATAATTAAACTTCATTTTTTTTCTTCATCCATTCTTTTGTATGCTTTTTCGAATGAAAAATGGAAAATTGGCTCTCATCTGCAAGCAACATACTATTCCAATAAAATATTAGCTGCTTTATCTTTGATTTGGGGAATCTAAGTCTCCGTTTTCTATTAATTGGTCTCACATAAAATTACTTTCCACAGAATGGCCTTTTAAACCAGCTGATCTGAGTGCTTGTCCAGTAGTTTCAGGTGAAATTAAAAAAGGAAAACTATTGAATCAAACTTTATAGAAACTTTTACAGAGCTCAAAAGTGGATTCTTCACATTTCTTTTAACTATAAATGTTTTCTTTTTTCGAATTAGCTTTATTAAACTGACAATTTTACTCTTGTTACAAATTCTATTTTCCTTTCTCAAAATCGCTTTATAAACAAACAGCAAGCAATCCAGCTGGATAAAATTACGTTTAGCACAGGTGTTATCCCACTTTTATAATAAAAATAAAAAATCGAATTGCATTTGCTGTTTCCTTACTTTATTAAGCAGAATATTTTGGTACCTAAACAAACAAAATTACCTCACACGATACTTTAAACATCAACTAAACACTATAACAAAGTTGATATAATTATATTAATATTTGATAAATTTATTTAAAAATATGAGAATCAAAATTCGAAAATTCGATGTTCGATTACCTTTATGTGGTAATCTTTTCCCTTCTTCTGCAGTCTCTCAAAAGTGTTCGTACACTTGCAATTTTCTAAAAAAGAAAAATTAATTTTTCGACTAATTAAAATTGATACATCGGAACTGTAATTTTTAAAATAACATCTGAAACTTGCTCTTATTGAATGACATTGTCAATTTTTAAAACATAGTATAACTATATTTTGAAAAAAAACTAATAATTAAAAACACTAAAAAATTACGCCACGAAACTCTTCGTACACTTAAAAAAAAAAAAAAATCTGAGCATAGTTTTAAATATTGTAGTCTTTCTTAATTTTAGTGCCTAGTAGAATGTCTTTTAGCGTCCACAAGAACTTTTAAACGTCTTGTTATAGACTTAATTCGGTTTTTTTTTCGTAAATCCGACATCGATGTTCCTCCATTCTTTTGTGATTACTGTTTCCACAGTTCACATTTTGTTTTTATTGATGTGTAACATCTTTCCTCTCGGTTGCTGGATATTTGTTGAGAGTGATTGAGAAGGGACGGATGTGTGTAACAGGATGTGACGTAAGCGTGCGCTGCTTGATTTGACCAATGAGAGTGCGTGGCTGTATTGTTTCGCTACCCTCGCATGGGGGTCCAACTCTAGTAGCCATCAAGCACTCGAACGCTTGACTCTAAATCCGTTTGTCACGATATTGGGGGACATAAGTGCGGCAGAATGCTGATTTGAAAATGGACAAACAGTGATTTCGGTGGTCGTATACATTTCTTCGAATCAAACGGTTAAAAAAAAAATTAAAGATTTCCTGCATTTTATACTTTTACCATATAACGAAGGTGGTTCTGCTCTTTTAAAAAAACTATCACTCGCTTCCCCTGATTTTGAGTGGTGATTTTAACTTTAACTTCAATATGCCAAAAGCAGAGTCGCTTATAGCTTTAATGAATGGTTAACTCAAGCTCGAAATGAACACAAATTAGAATGTTTCGACTGCTAACAGTGGTACTGTTATTGACGCTGTTTTTCATTGGTTTTTAAATACTTTGAAATCACAAGTATATGTGTCATATTTTAGTTATCATAAGTCTATTGTCTCCGCTCTTCCCCAAATTGAACAAGAATAATTATTTTTGATAAAATATTGCACACACACCTCTTTTTGTTACTTAAATACAATTTCATTAAAGATATAATTATTCGGTAGAAAATTAATTATTTCCAATCATACCCGCGCGATTTTTTTTTTTTCATATTTTTTTCAGGAAAAAAGTTAATATTGCGTATTTACCACGATAACATGCCAGATGTTACAAATTATATGCGACTACTGTAAGACTTTTTTTTTTTATATATATATCTCATGTCTTCTTAGTCCAACAAATTCTCATAAAATATGTTCTACTGGGCTCAAATCAGGCGATTGAGGAGGTATTTTCAGAATTTGGGGACAGAGGCAGACACCAGAGGTGACCTTTGAGAGTAGTAGGATGAAGTTCATTATCTCATTAGAAAATGAATTTGTCTCCGATTTTTAAAAATTGGGCGGATAATTTCAAATTGTTCTTTAAAAAAGTTAAATAAAGCGCTTGATTGACAATACCATAAAAAAATACCAAAGTACCTAATCTGTAGCCGCTATACCTCCCCCCTCACACACAAGAACACTTTCACCATGTTTCATTGTTCCAACTAAATTCTTGAGATTCAGATGTTTTTTTCTTCTCTGAACTATTACAATCTTGTCTTAACAAAAAAAGTTCAACTTTCTGTCTTCCCAATGAACTTTTTGTTAATGTTAAATCTTCTGAAACTTAATTCAGGTATATTAATTATTATTAGTCAAAAATATTAATTTTTTGAGAAAATTGCAAGTGTGCGAACGCTTTTGAGAGCCACTGTATATATTTTCATTATGACGATTTTTTTTTTTTTTTTGAAATAGATTTTACCATTTAGATTTAAGGTATCCGACTACGTTCGGAATCATGATTTTGCAAAAGCGTATAAATAAATAAAATTTATGATATTTATAGTGTCACTTAGATTAAAAAATGTATATAAAATTGTTTTAAGAATAGTATTACAATAAAAAATTATTTAAGTACAATATTTTAACAAAAAAGGAACATAGAATGGACCATTTTTGAAATATTCTCCTTTTGTGAAAAATGCTTCTATTATAATAATATTTCACTTGTATATAGCTCAGACCTCTGTACAGAGGCTCAACAAGAATTTTTGAAATGTGTAACTTAGAAGTGGGTTTATCCATGTTTTACGACAGCAGAGGGGAGAAATTTTAAGAAAAAAAGGCCGATAATTATTTCAATGGGTTGTAACTCTGAAAATAATGTGAATTTTTCAAAAATCATAGTTGAGTCTCTGTACAGAGGTCTGAGCTATATATAAACAAAATATTATTATAATAGAAGCATTTTTCACAAAAGGAGAACATTTTGAAAAAAGGTTATTCTAAGTTAATTTTTTGCCGAAATAGTGCATTAGTGCATTTAAATAACTTTTTTTGTCAAAATGTCCTTAAAACAATTTTATACATGTATTCTAATCTAAGTGACACTAAATATCATGAAAATTATCCATTTATGCGTTTTTTTAAAATCACGGTTCCGAACGTAGTCGGATACCTGAAATGTGGTTTTCTGACGGAAATGTTGATTTTTTCCCTTTAAGTAAAATTTTGAAAATTCAGCAACAGGGTTTTTCTTATAAATTTCTGAAGTATCCAATCAATTTTAGGAGCCAACATAAGAGTATTGTTTCAAGTACTTTGAATATAAAATGCTTTTCCCTTCGTTCTTTTCGTTTTATCACGTCATTTTAAAATTGACTTTTGTTCTCAGTATTAATTCTAAGCATGAACAATCTTTGATGTACAAAAATATCCGATATCAAATTAACATAATTAAAGTTTTAAATTATAGTTTTTACCTGTTCAAAAATTAAACGATAAGGTTTTTCTATCAAAATATTTGAAAAAGTCACAAATACAGAAATTTTTACTGGGGTTAATAACATGTCTTTTTATTTAGAAATATTTAAGATGCTTTTAAAATTGAAGGGGAAAAAAAATGCACTTTTAAAATTTTACTCCAGGCGCTTCTTAAAGGTAGTATTTTGGCAAGCTATATGAGTTTCTCAGAAGCCAATGCGGTTAAGTCCATTTTTTGATATTCTCTGATTTTTGTAAGTTTTGATAAAATAAATATTTTTCTTAGTTATTAAAGGATTTACTCATTGCTTACTTTTTCTACGACCCAGAAAACCTATGATCCCCCCCCTCCTTTTTTTTATCTTTGCCTGCGAATCTAAAATAGCTATTGCCACAAATATGTATTAATATTATATATTTTAGTCGTAGACAGGATATTGTTGGAATTGAAACGCTATTGAATTTCTTCTTTATTTAAAAGAGAGGAAAAAAAGTTTTAGCTTACCTGTTATAAAGAGAGGCAGAAGTTTTGATGATACGAAGTAATTTATAAAATAAACTATTGCTTTCAAAATAAATAAATTGACGGTTTCAGCCTTTAAAGAATCACACGTTAATTCCTGGTTAACATATTTAATTATATTTCTTGGATAATATACGTAATGAAATTCAGTGGACGAAACATTTTTCCTACTGCTCACAGACAAAGACAACATGTATACTACAGAAATTAAAATTTACTCTACATCATTCAATATAATGTTGATCTGAATGCAATGTTATCTTTATGTTTTTCTTCCACTTTCGGAACTGCCGAAATATGTGAATTTCGTGCACGTGTTAGATATGATTTAAATACATACAATCAACATAAGGTAACCAATATAAAAGTTTACTTTCGTTAGCACATAATCAGAGTGTCTTTTTAGTCTTTTTTAGACTATATTTGATTAATCTACCCCCCCATGCCATCTCAACGCCCCCTAATTTCCTCTGGGTCTTTTACTTCCCCCTGAAAGTTTCAAACGCCCACAAGGGGGTGTTATCGACCACGTTGAGAACCTATAGCAGGGGTGGAGAACCTTTATGGACCAACTTGCCATTTTTTCTAAAGAAGTGTTCAATGAGGCATAGACGTGCCGTCAAATAATTTTGACTTGTGATTACAGGGAAAATAAAAGAAGTAAATACTAACAACTCTCAAAACTCTAGTTACTACGAAAAAATACCTTTTGCACTATACAGTTGTAAAAGTTTTAGTTATACATGTAATTAAAATTAAAGTAACATTAGTGTGACTTCTGTTATTGTAGATCGGATGACAAATAACTTATATTAGGATTTTAAGATGTTACTTTTAGAAAAGTGCATGCTGAATTGAAGTCATCTGCCAAATGGTTTCTAAGCAATTATTTTTGCTGTGATTCACTTTTTTGACAAGAGGATTTGTGATTTGTCTCAAAATGCCGTTTTATAGACGATGTTCAGCATACCACTGTTTTAGAACATAAAAAACACACCGCTTTGTCGCCTTTATTAACCATGCCCTATTTCTAGATTCACCGTTTGAAATTTTATGTTACACTTACTATCTTGCACTTTTGTTCTTTTGCTGAACTAGTCATGTTAAACAACAGTTAAAATAGTAAATTTAACACAAATAAACTTTAAAATACAGTTGTGTCGACGAAATTGACTATACTATGCATACAAAAATTTTGCATCATAAGCAACTGTAGTACAAGACGTAACTAAGTATAACTAAGAGACAATAACAAACGAGTGTGCTTCCCGCTGCCCCATGACCGATCACTCGCATTTTTTGTAATATTTCATAGTGAATTTTGTTATTTTGAAATAAAATGCAAGCCATTTTGATCGCTGGCGTGCCCAAAATATTGTGCCGCGTGCCATTGATGGCACGCGTGCTACTGGTTCGCTATCCCTGACCTATAGTCTAGATCAGGGATGGCGAAACTTTTTGAGAAGTGGGTCAAATTTCATTCATGTTTTTTTAGTACTGGTGCGTGGGTCACTAATGCCCATTTGTACCAAAGTTTAAATATTTTTTTAACTGAGTATTTTTAAAACTAAACATCTTTAAAATTCAATTGACTTAACGGTTAAAACAGGGCGCAATGGAAGTCTCTTTCTACAAATATTTCTGAACATAATCTTACAAAAGTGCATTTTATCCGAAGAAAGTGCTTTAAATGTGATTTTTTTTTGCTTTGGCTTTCGATTTTTTTCAACAAACAAAATGTGAGTAAAATTGTACGCTTTACTTGACATTTTGTAAGCACTTTTGCTTTATTTCAAATATTACATACTTTCATATACAATTGTTGTCATTTGCTTAATTTTGGAACTGTAATGATCACACTGTAGGTTACAGACAGCATTTAAATTTCTTTTGTGTCAATGCAGTGCTTGAAAATTTCAAATAGAATATAAATAATCCACACACATTAGAAAATCTAAATAAACTCGCGTAAGCAAACAAGGGGTCTCCTAGCAATCGTGGATCTGTTAAAACGTTTGCGTGGGTCAGTGTCTCACCCTCGGGTCATACGTTCGCCATCACTGGTCTAGATCAGAGGTGTCCAACATGCTGCCGCGGGCTGTATGTGGCCCATCAGTACGTATTACTCTATGTGAATTTATTTATAACATATATATTTACAGAGATGTACCTTACAGAAAGCCCTACTGTATTTGTATATTATTTTAAGTCTTAAAAAAACACAATATAATTCGAAGTTAAAAACATAATTACCTGTTGTTATTTCAAACGAGCTAAATCTAAAAGATTCAGTAGAACCAATTTTTTTGAGCCAGAGTATGTTGATGGTAGAGATCACAGGAGCTTGTTTTAACTTCAAATAACTACTCAAGAGTAAAATAAAACATCTGTAGCTCCCTGTCTTCGACAAACTTTTATTACTTTTGTCCCCTCTTTGGTTAGTGGACGCCAGATATTTTATGGGTGTCTGGAATGACCCCAGTCCGAGATGGGAAGAAAGTTACAGGAGATAATATAAACATATCAAATTTCCTGATTTAACATATACTGCGGCCTCGAACCCTTCGAGGTTCAACATAAAAGTAAACTGACATTTAACATATACAGTAGAATTAAGAAACATTAAATGAAATACCAGAATCACTATACTAAATACAAATATATAACTGGAAATTACAAAAGATTTAAATCAAATACACATTCAACAATAAATTCTGTCAGTAAGTCAGTCAAATATTTAAATGTGCATGTAAATAAGAGTGTTTTTTTTCCCAAGAGATATATATAAATTTGAAAGGTAATCAATAATTCTTTTTAGCAGACATAATTTTTAACTGTAAAAAACAACATAATTATTTTCAAGAACTGCAATTTGCCGAAAGCTGCTCTAAGCGAAATATTCTGTTTTGTACACATTTGTCACCCTTAACGTAGTAATTGATGTTTCTGATTTCCCGGTTTTTTCCCTTCCCGGAAATACATCAAAATTTCAAAAAATTTTAAAACAGGTTATTTTTAAATAATATCAATAATTATTATATAAAAATACGGAAAATATTTACCGTTTTTTTTTTCTTTAATTTTCAATTTAGCGTCGACTCATAAAACGTTTAAACGCTTTTTAAACGTTTGTATGTGCATTTTATTAAAAATGTATGTCATGAAACAATTCATACAACTGAAAACGGTTTAAAATAATAAATAGTGTATGAAATGTATTTTCATCCGTGCTCCCTGCAAATTTAGTATAATTTTGTGAGGCAGACAGATATTATAAATTCTACCTTTGAGTTCCAATGAAATCTCCCGAATGTCTCGATAAATAATTTTCAAATGTAGTTAGTAACAAAATCTGTAGAAAGATGTATTTCGAAGGAATAAATAATTATTCTGAAGAAAGAAATTAGTACTAATTCGAATACAAAAGAATTTACTTAGTTTATAATAGATAAATATGCCACACTATCTTTATTTTGCAGATGCTGTTACGACCTTGATTTTTTTTTATTTTCAACTTTATCATAACATAGAGGAAATATCTTCACCCAAATTAAAAGTTATAATTTTTTTAAATGAAATTGATCTCTTTTAGGATAAAGGCAAGAGTTATTATTGACATAGAAAAAAATGTTACAATTAAAAATCTGGAAAAAAAATTCACATCTAAAATTAATATTTCTTTACTGACTCACATGAGTTTGAAATTAAATCAGTCGAAGATGAATCAGTTATTTCTCTAATGTTGCTACTAAGAGATAAATATTAATATACTATATAAATACTTGAAAGTTTATTTGCTGCTAAAGTAACAATTACGTACGTTAAAAATATTAATTATTATATTTAAGAAATTTTATTTGTATAACCAATTTCTTATTCATGGAGTTGCTCTATTAATGCTACATAAATATTAATGCAAGAATCTCACATGAAAGTTTGGTTAAGAAAAATAATAAATAAAAAAAGTGCGAGATTGCTTAAAAATAATCTCCCCAAAGCAGTTCGTGGCGGTTCATCTCCTTTTCTTCAAATTACTAATTCACTTAAATAGCTCATATAATAAAGACAAGTATCCAAAAATTTTTTTTAAAAAATTAAATATAAATATTTTTAAGTATTAATACTTATACCGTAAAATCCGGCGTATAACATGCACTTTTAACACAAAAAACCAGAACGAAATTTAAGGAGCTCGTTACACGCCGGGTATAAAAAAATGCTAGCTTTAAAAACAAAAACAAGAAAAGATGACGATAAAAAAATTAGACTTCTAATTAGATCGGAATACTGTTTATTTAAAAGAATGACATACTTAATGAACTTAAAGGGTTGTAGTTCTAGAAGCATAATATTTTTTTCAAAATCCTAAGATAATATACCACGAATAAACGATTTAAAAACATAATAGCATTGTATACATATATTTCAAGTTCCTTCGTAAAAAATGTAGCTTGAAAGTACAGGGGCTCGAACGGCGGATTTTACGATACATCACCCACAAAAATCAAGATCTCGGAAATTTGATCAGATTGGTTGTGCTAGTAAGCTCTCTCTCTCTCTCTACGAAACGCTATTTCTTTAAAAACTAAATACTTTTAATTCACGAAACGTTTTCGATAGACAGGAACTGATTTGACAAAAAATTTTCAAGTTTGACTCTTTCCCACGACAAGCTGAAAAAATTCTCGACTCTTCGTGGGTGTTACTTTTCTATAATTACGCGTTTACCCCACACCTGGGG
Organism: Trichonephila inaurata madagascariensis; assembly: GCA_019973955.1. NCBI lineage: Eukaryota > Metazoa > Arthropoda > Arachnida > Araneae > Nephilidae > Trichonephila > Trichonephila inaurata. The sequence goes on along the minus strand of BMAV01006231.1, from coordinate 56,298 downwards.
TAGTGAAAATTCCTCTGTCTAGAAAGTTTCGGGTGAACGCGATCGTAAATTGCCTCAGCAGGGTCAGCTAAAATGTATAGCAAAGGTTGAAATTCCTAGTCCAGTAACAAATAGCTACTTCATGGATTATTTAAGCCCCGTGCCATTCCCGGGAATACAAAAAGTACTGAAATCTGACGATTTCGCGGAATCCCCTTTATATTAGTGCACTAAAAATCTTGTCAAGAAAAGCATGTCTACGTGTATCCCAAAGTTGGGTGCCCATACACTTGCAAAGTCAAATAGCCACGTAATACAATTTTTATTTTTTAAGAGATATAATCCTTACAAATCTTACTAAGAATGGTCGACTTTTCAGTTCAGTCTAAAACAAAATAATTATCTTCCACGTTTCCAATGTGTAAATAATAATATTTTAGAAAAAAATTTCATCCAAATTTTTTCGTAAAAAAAAAAAAAAAAAAAAAAAAAAAAAAAAAACAAAATTTTATACAAAAAAAAAAAAATAAATAAGAAAAACAAAAAAAAAATTGAAGAGCATTTTTCAAATTCGATCCAAATGCCGTCCTGGACATGAGTCCGGCCCTAGAGCCACCCCTGGTACAGTAATCTTCTTAAAACATTTTTGATTGACATTGTTGTTCAAATGAAAAAATATTATTTGTCTCTCGTATAAAAATAACTTCTTTAGTCGCTTATAAAGGACGATAGTAGGTCATTTAAAATGCAAAACATTAATGAACTTTTGAGTACATTCATTAATTATTTACCATACACCAATACTTCTCAAACTTTTAATATTGGTGACCCAATATTCAATCATAATTTTCTTCATTCCCCCCTCCTCCTCCCCCCACCCCTCCATACAAACCACAATGCATTGAATTCAATAATACTATATTTTAAGCTAAAGCTACAATACGACTTTAACCTCTAAAGTGCAACCCCGGCGTATATATACATCTCACCCAACCCTTGCGTTAAATGCCCCGGGAGTATATATACGCCTTTCCAAAGTATGATGTGTTTCTGTGCACTGCTATCCATAAAATTATTCTGAAGGTCTTGGAATGCAATAAAAGGACCTTGACAGTGTTTACTTATATCAGAAGATTTCTTTATTTATTCCTTTTCTGGCCACCCCCTCTCTAAAACATTACATGCGTGCACTTAGGGGGAGAACGGAGGCATTGGGTAGCGAATCGCGTAACTTGTAATCGACAGCTAAGAGATTATTTATAAACCGTACAAATTATGAAAAGCGTTAATTTTTGTATATAATTTTATTTATGACAAGCCCATAAGGTCACTGGTAATTATTAAGCGTTCTTAAATTAGTTTTGTTAAATTAATTATAAAATACATGCGTTCAGAACTGATACATTTATAAGTGTATTATATCAGTGTAAATGATAATTTCATTTTTCATTACGCCCGAATGCATTTTGTTTGTTTACTTTCAGTAAATTAATAGTTTTGTTTAATTGTCTGCTTTTTTTGATTTTTCAATTTGCTCGCACCCGCTCGTAGAGTTATCACGACCCTGTAGGGGGGCGCACCCCATAGTTTGAGAAATGCTGCCAATACATACTAATAGCAATAGCTCGAAATTGAAATACAACGTAGTTGTATTTATTATGATGACTTTGTTTTGTAATCGTAATATATTGTGATAATTTTGTTTAGTAATAAATGAACTAGTCTGTAATTGCTAAATATTTAATTTATGTTGCTTCAAACTGTTAAAAGAATTTTCAAAGAAAAAAATAAGTTAATTTTACTTATATAGACATTTTTTTTTCCTTTTTATTGAATGTAACATGTGAAACAAACATATAATTTTCCTAATCTATTCTAAGACTGTTAAGATAGCCATTATTTTGTAAGATTAAATTTGAAAAAACTTAACAATATTTTTTTTTTTTTTTTGCATGTTATTGCTATTTTAAGAGGAATTTGCAGGATACCTTTTTAATTAAGATCTTTTACACCATTGATTCCCAAAATGGTCTATATAGACACCCAGGGGTCTATGACGACCTGACACGGGTCCACATCAGCAGAAAATAATTTGGGGGTCAATGAGGTGTAAGTGGAGGCCTATGTGATATTGGATCTCATTAAACTAGATCGTGACTTTAATTTTAAAAAAGAGAATTTAATCATTTGGAAACTAAATTTTACTTATTTAGTAGATTTATTTACTAAATTTAATGAGATTAATTTGCCCGTACAAGGTGACAGCATAATTTTTTTTAAAACAGGAACCATTTCAGCGTTTCTTTCCAGAGTTAAGCTAAAGAAGTATAATTCTGGAGGTCCGGAATTTTCTCAAATTAACCCAGACAATCTGTCAATACGTTCACCTTTTATTGAGATTTTGAGAATACTTTATGGTAATACCACAGTAGGCAATGAATTTATATGGTCATATTGAAAAAAAATGTCACATGACAACAGGAACTGATCGTGATATGCACCAATGAAGATTTTAAATTTTAGAAACAGATGCCCGCAATTTTGGCTTTAAAAAGACATTCTGTTATTTGTCCCGAATTATGGAATATCGTGAGGAAGTTTTTAATTTTTTTCCCTAGTAAGAAGAAGTTTCAGCGCAGTTGCCTATCTCCAAAACAAAAAAGAAACTGGACACCGCAACTAACAGTGGAGATTTAAGGATAAACCTGACAAGATTGATACTAAATGTTGAAAATTTGTTATTGTAGCTCCGGATTCATACCGTCCATTAAAATCAGTTGTATGTTGTTTGGTTGTTTTATTTAACAGTTATTTTATATATTAATTAACTTTTAATTTAATTAATTAACATATGCTTTTTAAACTTTTAAATCTATACTTCATTAGTTATAAATTTAATTCTTTTAAAGTAGTAGTAGTAGTACTAGCTGTCAAAAAGACATTTAAGTTGATAAATTTGCAAAAATTCAATATTAATTAAGCAGGGGTCTACCTCATATAGAAAAACATGGCAAGAGGTCTATGAGACAAAAAGTTTGGGAACCTCTGTTTTACACGGACAATTTGAAGGAATATTTAATGCAGTGTAATAATTAATTATGTGTATAATTCATCTATACATATAAATAAAAACGAAGTGTTTGTTTGTAATTTGAAATTAGCAGCTTTTTAATAAATGCATTTAAAAGTATATACGGTACTCAGTAGCGCACACAAGGGGGAGCTCCTGGGGGTCCGG
>BMAV01006231.1:40494-52681 GCA_019973955.1 Trichonephila inaurata madagascariensis | reverse complement strand
ATTGCCACACGCTCACATCATCCGGAGTACAACCAACAACTCAAACATGTGTTGATTGAGAATGAAATGTTGCACCAGCTGGTTCTGAGTATGCGGAGACGGTGCAAAGCAACCATTGTAGTAAGGTTAGGGCATATACCATATTAAGGAACATCTGCTTGTTGTTCTTCCTGTTGGATAGACAATCATGAGTCACGATACTATGCGTTCAATAAAGCTTGTTTTTGTTTGATTCCATACCCTATGCGTTGTATTCCTTTTTCAGCGCCGATGCTTTCGTCATTCTTTACGTACATAATACTCTCCCTCATTTCAGAATTTCATGTCTCTCAGATGATTTTTCGTGAAGTTATGGCAATAAACCCACCTGTTGCTTAAGTTTTGCACACCAGTGTACTTATAGCATAGGTATTTCTTTACGTAGAATACATAATTATTAAGTTTTCGTAAACTCTGCGAAGTGAATAAACACTTTTTTGTTAAATTCCATGTGGACGAAGTCGCGGGTATAACAGCTATTTAACATAAAATAAATGCGTCAGAAAGTAAAATTAACGCATTACATATCCAGATACAACTATTATTTACACTATTTTAACAAATATAAAATACTTGGAACTCCTATTTCAATATCTTATCAAAAAAGTGTCAGAACATAACCAGTTATCCAAGACATAAACGAGATATTTACTGTTTCACACACACATTTTACTATTATATTTCTCAAAATTCCTTAAAAATGTATTTTTTGTGATTGTAAAAAGGTTTAAGGGGGTTACTTCACGCAGCATTTTCCCTATCTCCGTAATGTTAAAAATGACCAAGTTTAAGGAACATTTTTTAAAAATTGGCAGGTTGTACAGTCATGAATTTTTTTTTTGTGTATTCATTGTATTGTTTTTATTATTTTAATGGGAGCATTTTTCAAAATTTTGATTAGTTTTTTTTAAAAAAATTCATATGTGGAGTAACACGTCAAAATTTTTAAAACGATGAAAATTCTTGTACATTTTAATCCATAAATATTTTTTGAATAATTTTTTTGACAAAATCTCTCATTAAAATATTCATTTGTATTGTTATAACACATGTGCAAAGTTTCAAGGCTATTAAATAAGTAGTGTTTTCAAAAATGTTCCTTTTGTGTTGAAATTTACACTTTTGAGAAATAGTGATTTAAAGTAAAAATTTACCATTAACTAATGCATGCCAGAACTACAACTTGAATTGCTGGTGTCATCTGCAAGATCATCTTCTTGTCTACATTTTAATTGTTTGTTTTTAATTCTAGCTTCTTTGGTTCATTGTAAAACTGCCTATTCTGCTTTTCTAATACACGCATAATCTACTTCTTGCAACGCTCGACATTTGTAAAATCCAGGGATTAAATGTTTAATACATCTAAAACTTTTAATTTGGTAATAAAGCTTTCATTATATAAATATATAGCTTCATATACTGTAGTTTTTAAAGTTCCCAACTGCACAAATACAGTTTTTTGAATTATACACCAAATACTATTTCCGCTTTCTCTAATATTTTGAGTTTTATTAAGTAGCATTTAGATAAAATTTCAAGACTAGAGATCTCTAAATACTTTTTTTATGCAATTCCTAATTGCAATAGGTAAGTTGTGTTTATGCTTATATGTGTAACCTTTCAGTTTGGACATATTATATATACACCACAAGTCATCTCCCACGGGGCATAAACCGTGTCGTAGATTCAAATTTGTGCAGATTTTATCAAAAAATACAGCCCAAATAGCTTGCCTCATGGCTGACAAGTTTCCCGAGTTGTTTTGAATAGCCAAAACATAGTATTTTTAAAATTTGTCTATTTATGTATCTATCAAGCCATTATGGCATCCTAGAATTTTTATGTCCTCATGCTGTTTGTCTTTTAATTTTGATTTTAACGCCCTAAGTCATGTCCCCATCATTTTCTCACACACAACATGACCAACACATTCTAATTTTTCAATATTGACATATCTTTAAGGTTTAGGTTCTAAAACTGCTTTGTATGCTTCAGAGTCCAAATATTGTGTATATCGTAAATTGTGTAATGTCTGTGTGAGCGATGAAAGATACAAAAATAAAAGAAGTACATCTCTTCAACTCCCGTTCCCCTACTATTTACAATGTAACTTGCCGAACACTCATCGCTATATACATTGCTGTTAAAATTACATGAGCATTTCCACAACAATATTTCAGTATCAACAACCTTCCCAGTGTCCAAACTAAATGCCGTAACAACACCATTTATATGAGTATGGCCCCTTTTTTTGCCAGGTACCATCGATAGCCACAGATACATTTTAGCATCCAATATTAAATGATATCGTTTCGGCAGCAGTTAATGTCATAGACACTTTAGTTACTTTTTCTGTCGCGTTATTTAATGTATTCATGGAATCGTAAAATCACTTTAGTGTAGGTGACAAATTCATAACTGCGCAAAATATTTTTGCAACCCTTCTTTTTTAATATACCTCATAGCATATGAAAGTCTATTGTTCACTTCATATAATTTTGTATCTTTTTTGATTAACTACTGTTTTAGTAAACCTGATATTAAGAAATGTTTGAATAAGACCACAAAAGTCACAACATATTAACAATTTTGTAGCCAAAATTTATGTGAATACCTTGGTTTTTACATTTTATTTATGTTATTAATGTTGTTTCAAAGCACAAGAAAACAGTACAGTGTCAGTCATTTCACAGAAACATTCAAATGAATCAAAAAAAGAAACATACTCTTTATTAAACTTACCTAACTTTGCTTTTAAAGCTGAATTATTTTTGTTGAAATCGTCTGACTGTTATGCAACGTTTAATTTATCGAAAGTTTGGGTTTTTGTACATTTTTTTCCAAACTTTCGTTTTTAAAGCGTTTTATTATTTAACCGAGTTGTAAAAACGTTTTTTAAACATTTTATCATTATTGTTTTTGATGGAAAACACTATTCCACACGATAGCAGAAATTCGTTGTATTTAATGAGGTAAGAAAATAACATGCGGCTGTTAAAAAGTAAACAAGCATCTACAACTATGCACTTCACTTCTTTCCTGAATAAGTTGCTGATCAAAATAAATTCTTTTAATCAATTTAAACTATTTGAAAAGGCTGAAAAGTAGCATGTGTCTTTTATTTTGATTTGAGGGGGGCGTGGCGATCCTCTGTTTTGGGGTTTGACAGGTGTAAACAACTTTTTTAAAAAAATATTAAAAATACTTCTAATTCAGTTAGAACCAAAATTTAAATTGCATTAGAAAGAAAAAGAGTGGGATTTTATTTTTCAATCAAAATTGAAAAATCGATTTTCACCCGGATTTTTGTGAGGTGACCCTCTTAAAAGCGTATAGGTATATTTAAGAAAAAAATTCAAGTAATAATAGGTTCCAATCTATAGCAGTATTTAATATCTTTCTTGCAAAAAGCTACAGAAAAAGGATTTAGTTAAAATTTTATTGTAACAAAACAATAATTAATGGAAAAGAATACAGGTGCTTTTTTTTTTTTTTTTTGAAATTATACTTCTTATTGCTCGTTTTGGGAAAAAGGATGAGGGTAAATTTTTACGATGCGCGAGCACACCATTGTCTAATATTTTAACATGCCACTTTTTTGGTGCTAGGGGACTGATGTTAGGGGAATCGTAATAACTATTGTTATTATAAACCACATGTTGGGATGCATTTCTCCTGGTGCATTCCCCCCCCCTCCTATACAGCTTTTTGGTCAATATTTCGGCACCCGATCCTCACAGCCCATTCGGACTTGGCTCATTCGATCCCTCTCTATCTGCTCTTCCAGTTATTATAATTTCGTGCTCATTGGGCTATTTCTTCCATAGTTTTTAATTGTTTTAATCTTTCTTAAATTTTTAAATTTGTTTAAATTCACAATATCTTGGCTCCTGTTCGAGTCTCGGACTTGAGATTTGAACCAACTGTTCCACTCATCGAGACGCATCCAGTCATCTACTTCATTCCTATTGTGTAGGCATGGGGAGGGCTTAAGCACTAAAATATCATGCTCCTATGTTAATCCTATGGCGACTGGAAAACATTTCACCCCCTCCCTACCCTCCTAAGGAATCGAGCTTGGGACTTGATTTTTCGAGGTCCACCATACTTTCGTATTAGCGCGAGCTTTACGTAGATTAATTCCCTCCGGTCCGCCCCCCCCCCCTACGGGGCTTTCCCAGTAATAACTCGAATCCTATGCCACCTTGGTCGACCGCACCAGCTGGATTCGATTGTTCTCCCTATGAGCATCCTAGACATATTTTATCAGGACGACCATAGCCCCATTTCTTCACCCACATTTAACATTTTCAAATTATTTCACAGTTTTAAATTTTTTTAAATCCCGCATAGCTCTGAGAATTTTTGAGCTTCGTTAATGGAACTCTGACCATAGGTTTTCCTCGTTGAGCTCTTTCATCAGTTATAATTCGTGTGTAGATAGTGGGCCTAGGGGGGCGTTATCACTAAAAATAGAATCCCCATGTTATTCCTATGGGGCTCGATCTTTTGACGACGTCACGATATTACAGAGATAGAAGGATGAAACTTTGGGATCACCTACTACTATGTATGTCGTTGGGATGTTCTTGACAATTTACGTCACAGTTGTTCTCCCCCCGGGGGGAATTAGTTTCGTTTCCTTTCCCGTGCTAACGCTACCCCATTTGCAACTACAGACTCCGGACAAATCGAATGGATTCCTCTTGTGTTTCCTCACAACCAGTCCGAGTTTCGAGTTGCTGGGTGCCCTGCTTCTATTTTATTTAATTGTTTTAAATTTTCTAATTATTTTTAAAAGACCATAGCTCGGGGGCTCTTCAGGTGGATGTCTTAATTTTCTCAAAAACGATTTTTTCCACCGAGACATTCAATATGAGGTCTCAGGTGTCACATTAGGTTCACCTCATCTCCAGATACAGTCTGCCACCCCCCCCATGTTATTTATTGGTCCTACTGTCCCTGTGCGGGGATGTTTAAATCGTGATTATCTCGGGTTTGGCTGGTCCGATTGACTAAAGGTTAGTATCGTTCAATTCTGCTTGTGACTGCCTTTCGTCCTTTGCCCAGCTTACCCTGCTCAAGATTTTTAGAAAGATTTTAATCTTGTTACGCCAAAGAGTATAACTTCTTACGTGCGTGCATAAGTACATACACACACTTTTTTTTTGTTCGTAGTGTAAAACTATTTAATCAAAGTGGAAGCAAAATGTGCATTACAGAAATAAAAATATAATGAACCCAATTTATAAAGTAGGTAAGTGATTTGTGAGTGAAAGAAAATTGTTGGGAAAGCCGAATAGATGCATTAAAACACCACTAAAGTATCAAGTAGGAGGGATATGCAATGCTTTACTTGCTTTTGTAATAATTCGAAGATTGACAACTCTATAAGAGTTGAGGCTTCTGGACTATTAAGTTGTGTTAAACAATTTAAGTTCTTATGCTGCGTTGTAATCTTAAATTGTATTAATCCTATAAGTAAACTCTTGCAGACAAAAGACTATAATTTACCATCGGCTATGGAGCACTAGAAAAATCGTAAAGATTTTTTTCAAGGATATTAGATCGGACACAGCCTTAAATGAAATGCTTTGCGATGCTCGAGAATTCGCCAACGAAATTGACATACCGGCTAATTTTGAGCTCAGCCAGCCACGTCATAGAATTCGAAGAAGGAATGTTAATTTTGACAATGAGGCACCAGAAGATTCGATAGAAGATCCTACTTTGAAATATAAGGCAGAGTTTTATATTTTTTCACATTAGATAAAGCTATCAATGCACTTGAATCCAGGATTGATTTGATCAGTACGAACAGCAACTATGTCCAATTTTTATACAATATTTGTGATTTAAAAGATACTTCTCAAAACGACGAACTAAAGTATTGTAAAGATCTAGAAACAGTGTTAACTGATGGGACGTGTGGACCTGGCAGACGAGATAGTAGCAGTTTTGGCTTTGCTAAACAAAAAAGAACGTCCAATTGAGACTATCAAATTCATATAGAACCTGGATTTTGCTCCAAATCTCGGTATAGTTTTAAGGATATTGCTTAGTCTCCCAATAAGTGTGGAAAATGGAGAAAGGAGTTTCTCCAAATTAAAATTAATTAAAAAATTTTTACGCTCCACAACTACCAAGGATTGGGTAAACGGCTTGACAACACAATAGCCATGAGCTGGCTGAAGAAATTCATCTTAAAGAAATAAAAAAATTCTCAAAATTAAAAGGGAGAAAGAAACACTTCTAAATTTTAACACTCAGTTTAAATGTGTGTGTGTATTTTTAATATTTAATTGAGTTTCAATATTTAGTGGTTCTAAATTTGCTTTAGTATTTTTTTATTATCTGTATTTTATAATTACACACTAGAAATTACTTTTTTTTTTCCTTTTCTTTTTTTGTGCAACCCTAATTTTAATTTAGTGCCAAAAACATAAATTAATAAATTAGTATTTTTTGCTAATCGAAACTTCAACATTATTGATAACAATTTTTTTCGCTCACGTTTTATTTTACCACTAAACATGGGAAGGGCTTAGGTAATCTCTTTTAATTTTTGATATAAAAGGGCGGCATTTTACCAGGGTGGCGAAACTGCTAGCGCCGGCTCTGCTGGATATTTGTTGGGAGTGATTTCTTGAAAAGGGACGGATGTGTGTAACAGGATGTGACGTAAGCGCGCGCTACTTGATTTGACCAATGAGAGTGCGTGGCTATGTCTTTTTCGCTACCCTTGCATGGGGTTACAACCAAAGCTATATGGCCTAGGTCCAACTCTAGTAACCATCAAGCACTTGAGCGCTTGACTCTAAATCCGTTAGTCACGATATTGGGGACATAAGTGTGGCAGAATGCTTATTTGAAAATGGACAAACAGGGATTTTGGTGTTCGTATACGATGATCGAATCAAACGGTTAAAAAAAAGTGTGTGCTTATGAAATACTATAGAAGTGATAACTTCAAATTTTGTAATGTTATTTCAGGGATTAGTTAGGTGAATAAAAAACAAGGGGATATTATATTAGTATTATCATATAAAATTATTTATTCATAAGTCTGTACACATAAAGTAACATTTTTTGCTAAATATACATATTTGTTAATTAATTTTATTCTAAGAAAGAAACAATAGGTTATCTAAAAAAAACTCCGTCAAGTGTTGTTCCGTACTTTGTCGTGGTTTCATTTGGATCATTGTTTTCCTTGTTTGAGTTGGGCTAGGAAAACTTATGCCCTGAGAGGAACAGGGCATGATAGCTTTTTGATGAGGTGACGAAAGGAAGGAATACTGCACTACTCGCAGTCGCTGTTAATAATATAAAGCTTGTGACATTTATTTCTTTTTAGGTCATGGACTAATATTTCCACATTTATATTAATTTTTTTTTATAATTCTCACTTAAAATATTTTCAGGTAAAAGTTATTTATTAATACTTTAGAAGGATGTCTAATATTTTACTGGACAAAGGGACAAATATCACTCATGAAAGGTTCATAAGAATATAAGAAACATCTAAGAAAAAACTGACTCAATGTAAAATAATTTCAATCAGATAAAATAATAAAATTCTTGTTTGCACTAATAATTAATTTTTAAAAAACTGTTCTTGCATAGAAAAGCGTGTTTTTAGAAGATGTATTCAAGCAAAGAAATCCATTATTGATTATATTAATTAACATAAAAGTACTACAAAAGTGCATTGAAATATATATATAAATATGGAAAAAAGTCTTAAAATTAGCTGATGTAAAATGGAAAATTTACAAAAAAAAAACATTTAAAAATAGATTTTATTAAGCTGAACATTATTTTCACAGCCACCTTTGTAAAGGAAAGACAATAATAAACATATGTTTTGATTTTACCTTAATATGATAAAAATATTTGTACATTTTTTTAAGTCTTAAGGGAAAATACAAAATAAAAATAAAAAAAATCATAATTACCGTTTGCAGTTTTAAAAAAAATGAACACAATTGAAGAAATTGTGTGTTTGCTGATTTGAAATTGCGTCAACTATCTCTCATCGAAAAAGAGTATTTTCTGAAGGGTCATTTCAACCCTCTTTTCATTAGCCCTTGGGCAGGTCATAAAATAAAGAATGAGTTTCTGTTGGGGGGCTTTGTGGAGGGAATCCTTCCAGGAAACATTTTCCCACGATGGTATTTTTACCAATAAAATGGAATTTGTCTGCTTTAGGATTAATCCGAATATTTTCATTGATTTTCTTAAAACTTTGTTGAAGAGAAACAATTTACTATACGAGTAATTAATTGTCTTAAGCCAGTCTAATGTTTAAATATGTAAGTAAATACAGAGAAATTTTTCAAAACATATGAATAAAAAAAAAAGTGAAAAAAAAATTTTTTTTTAGTAAATATTTAATTTTTAATGATACAAAGAGGAAGAAGACTGGAGAGCTGCAAACGTCTTTTAAAGCACAGAGTAAAAAAGCAAACCCGCACAAAATATTTAGCAGCTTGGATTTATGAATCTTAATGACAGGATAATTTAATGATAAAACTAGTAAACTGAAGCAGGGCATGCACGTAATTTTTTATGGGGAAGGAGGAGAAGGAGGAGGGAATTAAGTTTTTTTTTTTTAAAGAGATAAAAAAAGCTGAGCCCGAAACTTTATGGCTAAAGATTAGAAATCTATTGGTGTATGAGAAGGGGGGGGGGAGAATTGTGAATCCTCGGCGTTCTTGTGAACAGATATCCTGCAAAGGGATTCATGATACCAAAAAGAGTGTTGTAGATTGCGATACAGCAGTGCTTCTCAAACTTTCAATATTTGCGACTCAATTTTCAGTCAGAATTTTCATTGCGCTCCCTTCTTATAGTAACAATGTAATGAATGTAATTATAATGTACTTTGATGGTAAAACTACGATACAATACGACTTTAATTATAAACCGTACTAATTATCAAGATATATATTAAGTTTTATATATAATTTTGTATATGACAATCCCAAGGGTATCACTAGTAATTACTAAACTTGTTTTTAATTGAATATTGGTAAATTAATCATAAAATACCTTGTGCAGTACTGATTCATTTATATTAGTGTGTATTATACCAGTGTGAATGTATGTAATTTTTTATTACTTAAGAATGTATGTTATATTGTAATTATTTGAAATTGCAATTTATTCTATTAAATTGCTAATTATTTTAAATATTTCAATTTTGCCTCCCCCCAAGAAGGGTTTTAGTGTCCTTTTAGGTGGGCGCACCCCACAGGTTGAGAAACGTTGCGATAAAGATTTTATTTCGAGTTCTGAGAACACTTTAATAGCCCTATACATGAAACAAAATATTATTTGGGAAGAAAAGCCAAATGATTTACATAATCATTTGGCCGATAGCGAAACGAAAATTTGATAATTTAGATATAAAAAATAAAAGAAAATAATTGGGTTTTAAACAAACACTAGTTGGTTGTACTCATTCTCTGTAATTTTAATTTTGTCTCCCTCCAATATTTTGCTCCCTATGCATGCACCTAGCGTTCCTAAGAGGAAAAGAGGGCCTGCCTCTATTCAGAAGTCTCAAATATTTTGCCCTTTTGACACATTTTCTGAATCAAAATTAATTTTTTTTATCTACAACAAATCTGTATTTGTAATCGTAGCATTCGAATTTTATATTATAAGCGCATTAACCGGCTATGTATGATACTTTTCTATTGAAATATCATCTGATTTATTTTTAAATTTCCTAGGAATTGTGGTCTATTTTGAAGTTTGAATCAACTGTTCATCTTTTGGGAAACAAAAAAACCAAAACGTATGATTGCTAAGTTTATAAGATGACCAGTTGGGCGCACAGCAATAGCGATGCATTAGTATAAAATGTGTGCCGCTTTAGGTTAAGTAATTAATAATATTTTTAAATTGATTAAGATTTGACACAATAAACAAAATACTAATTTTACATTCAAACACTAATTTCTCATATAAAACAAAATATCTTAAATTTATACATAATTAGGGATGTTGGCATATATGCATCAATTTAATATATCGTGCCCTAAAAACTAAAAAGAAGGAAAAATTCAATAATAACACAAGAATAAAGGGATGCAAATACGAAGAATGGGTTGTCGGAGTACCTGTTTATGAGTGAGCATTGCTTCGGCTTCAGGGGGAGGGGGAAGGGAATAAAAACCCTGGGAGAACGTCCTTTTCTTTTAGTCACGTAATTTCTTTTTAGGGATGGACCAATCTTGTCGGAGCATGTTTTTCCGAATACAAGTGAACAGATCCGAAGGAACGTTACATTCAAGAGCGTGCCGTTCATTCAAGTTCACTCTCTAGCAAATCGCGCCAATAGAAGTTATCACTTCAAAATTAAAGATTCCCTGCATTTTGTACTTTCACCATATAGCGAAGTTGGTTCTGCGCTTTTAAAAAAATTATCACTCGCTTCCCCTGATTTTGAGTTGTGATTTTAACTTTAACATCAGTTTGCCAAAAGCTGAGCCGCTCATAGCTTTTATGAATGATGAACTAAAGCTCGAAATGAACACAAATTAGAATGTTTCGACTGCTAACAGTGGTACTGTTATTGACTCTGTTTTTCATTGGTTTTTAAATACTTTGAAATCATAAGTATATGTGTCATATTTTAGTTATCATAAGTCTATTGTCTCCGCTCTTCGCCAAATTGAACAATAATAGTTATTTTTGATAAAATATTGCATTACTCCTTTTGTTAATTAAATACAATTTTCATTAAAGATACAATTATTCGATAGAAAATTATTTCAAATATTATATGAATCATACCCGCACGAGAGATTCATATTTTTTCAGAAAAAATGTTAGTATTGCGTATTTACCACGATAACATGTCAGGTTACACATCATATGCGCGACTACTGTAAAACTCGTTCAAATTTTTTTACTGTGGTCACAATGATTGTCCTGTGCACAATCCTACCAAAAGTAATGTCAAAAAATTCACCTTGGCGTGGAACCTCCCCCTTCCCCACTCTTTACTGTTTCCCTCTCCTTTGTTACAAAGCAATAAAAGTGTCCTATTTTACACTTTTTGTACTGTTTCTTCTTTTATTAAGACTTCAGCCCTACACATGTTTTCTAGTCCCCGTTGAGGGAGTTGAATACCCCAGAGATATGGCAACCTATGGCACGCAGTACAATTCTCAGTGGCACTCTATACTAATCTACAAATATCTCAATTTGTGAGTGGATGTGTTGATAAATTTGTAATGGATCTCATTTGGCAAAAATCTTTAGAATCATGGACATTTACGGAATTACATATTCATTTTTTTTCGGGCCATTGCGTGAAAACTTACAGAAAATTTAAAGAATTGTAAGATTTTAAGATTTCTTAGGAAAAAAAAATAATTAAAATTGAATTTTTTTTTTGGAAAAAAATCAAATTGTTAAATTTATATAAAAATAAAGCTTTAAATATTTGGAAGGCATGAATGTGTAAAAACATTTAGTTAAATAAAAACTTTGAGACAAAGCATTTTCAAAAATTGCGCACACTTAATTTCCTTGGTATGGATTAGTAAATATCTTTTTATAATACCACTTTGATACAAAGCTTTTATACAAAGATGCACACATATCATCGTAACGTATTAGTCTGATAAAATGGCATGTAGCAGATATAAAGGCATGATATCCCTTACATATATATATGTAAATGTATATTTAAAGAACCCTCAGAAAAATTCCTTTAAAATATTTCACAAACAAGAGGTTTTTCCTGGGCATGAGCACGTAAATGACTTTTCAAACTACCATTTTGAGAGAAAGACTTGTTGCATAATTCACAAATATAAGGCTTTTCCTTAGTATGAACACGTAGATGTACATTCAAGGCACCATTATGAATGAAACCTTTGCTGCATATTTCACAAATATAAGGTTTTTCCTGGGTATGAGTACGTAAATGAATTCTTAAGCAACCACTTCGAGCGAAAGCCTTTTTGCATATTTCACAAATATGAAGCTTTTCCGTGGTATGAGTACGTAAATGTCTTTTTAAATTACTACTTTGAGAGAAAGACTTGTTGCATATTTCACAAACATGAGGCTTTTCCTTTGTATGAATAAGAAAGTGCAAATTTAAATGTTCTCTTTGAGAAAACCC
>BMAV01006231.1:0-14349 GCA_019973955.1 Trichonephila inaurata madagascariensis | reverse complement strand
TTAATAATTAGTTTTTTATTGTTTTTGTTCCCGAAAATCGACAAAATCAAAAGAATATGTTTGGCGGCGCATTGAAGCATGGTACGAAAATGCTGAACTTTCGATCCTGGACATGCCAAATGAAATCTTAACCTACTTGATAGAAAGGGCAATATGTTTATTAACAATAGAGGAAAGTTTGACCTAAGTTATAAGAAAATAAAAGTATACATATTTATGTATTTCTTTTATTTGTAAATTGGAATGGGTATGCCACTCGTTTTTTCTTTCCTAAGAGGTACTAAGATAACTCAACAAAGTTTAAAGCTTTAGAACCAGATTCCGTATAATGTTATTAATTATTATTAATCTAGCTCAGTTGATACAATGGTGGCAATCACTAATAATTGATTTAAAGTTTATATTTATCACCTTTAGAAGCAATACAAAGTCTAAATTTTGAACCACGAGTTGATGACAAGAATGACATCTGAAGTAACACTTCCCTCTTCTATAACTTTCGCACCAAATCCAAACTAATCATTTAAAGTATCATTAACCCGTTGAGGACCACACAAGTTTCAATTATTTTTCTTCAAAACATGAAAATAAAATCCTTTGATCTAGGTGTGAAAATCTCTTTCTAATTGAAAATAAAATTAATTTATAATCAGCAACTATAAAAAGTATGAAAAATAAAATTAATATTTTAGATTAACTGAAAATGTTTTAGAAAATTCAAAATTTAATGCTGCGTTTTCACAACGCCTATCCAAAATTAGTTACACAAGCTTCTAAAAGTTTCGAAAGAACTATAAAACGTTGGAAAGCATTGTAAATTTCAACATTTTTATTGTAAACATCGGAAGACAGCCCTTAGCCAGGTGGCTTTTCGGTTTGTCATTCTTCTTCCAAGAACTGTAACCCCCCCCCCCCCCCCCCATCTGGCAGGAAACATGAAAAAGGAGGGGAGAGAGAATCCCACGCTTCTCCGAATCTCGTTTTCTTTTCGAGAAACCCAGACTTTATGGAACCTTGGACAAAGGTAAATAAATACGACACTACTTGAAGAGATGGCACCTGGATTTTCTAGGAGAGCCAGGATATGTCTTAGGTTTTATCGACAATTAATTGACATGAAATGTATGTATGAATATATATATCGCATATATATGAAAACAGTTCATGGAACGAATTATTTGTAAAAAAGAAGTAACCGATGAATTGTCTATCTCTGTTTAAACGTGTATTTCCTCAAAATTCGTTTAAACTTATTTTACGATAAAATGGAGCCACCTATAAACAATCCTCACCAATATCTGATACCATATTTATAAAAGTCATAAAAGCAATTTTATAAGCAACTTATAAAATACTATTAAATAATTAAAATTAGCATAAATACTACATTATTTATCTGTATACTGAAACTGCGTTAGAAATAATAAATCCTAAATGATATATTAAAGTTCTAATTATAGTTTTCGTAAGTAAGTGATTATTAACGTCGCACAGTGCGCAGTTTTCCCAATCTGGCGCACGGAAAGTCCAAAAATGAAATTGCGCGAAATAAAAAAAACAACCCACTATTTATGGTCCTCATAGGTTCCCTAGGCATGTGGTAAACAGTTTTCGTCAGTACGCGAAAGAAAATATTCTACTATCAGCGGTTTAGATCGGGTTTCTTTTTGCTACAAGAAACACTTGCGAGCGTCATTTTCTAGTAAGAAGTTCAAACGTTTCGCATGAAAAAGATTTTGCAGATTTAAGCGGTTTTTTTTTTTAAATACATGCCCATGGGTAATTAATTTCTAGATTTGACTTCCAAATTAGGTTCATGTTTGATTAAAAATTGTAAAAACATAACATTTAGCACAGCATGTAACTCCTACTAACACATGTCGTTTTTTTGTGTTTATTGGAGTGGAACTGTTGGGATTGACACGGATTAATCACAGTAACACTTAAGTCCCATAGAGTAGATATAGACCTTTAATTTAATACTAAATTTAGCTGCTACTTCCTACTACTCCCAAAGTTATAATTTTTTTTCAGAGTTGACCATTGGTATTATTCGGCGTGCCTTATTCAATGTATGGAAGGAAGAGCAAGATACTAGAGCAAAACTAATGTTGTTTTGAATTTAGTTAGGACTACAATGGACTTTGATAAATATGAGGACCAGCAGCAATTAAAATTTAGAAAAATTGTTAAAAATTTCTGCTTGTTTGTAGGGGAAAAATGGATGAGGCGCCATAGAAATGAAAAGTTCTTTTCCAAGTCAAATGATGCGTGGTTGTCTGGGGAGTAAGATTTATATTATATTTTATTATTTGTAAGAAAAATATATAGCTAATATTTTAGTGTGGTATTTTATGTTTAGTTAAGCTTATAATAATTATTTTTTCAGAATTATAAACTTTAAAATGGTTTTTCTCGTTTTATGTTTTTTCACATTCAAAATACCACTTCTTCCACTATTATTTACCAATCACTTCTATTTTTTCCCTGTGTCTTATATGTAATGCATGTAACAAAATTAAGGATCCATTTTGTTGTAAATTGAATATTTCTTTTTTTAAATAAATATATATATCAACATTTTATTGTTTCTTTTCTCCAAAACTAATTAAGGTATTGTAAAATCGATCCCTAAAGGTGTTTAAAACATCCTCGGAAATATTACAAAAATTTCATGTCAAAAAATTAATTAACATAAAAAGAGAAGAATTTTAAAAATTTCAAAATTTTTTAAAAGAAATTAAATCATATAATTGTGTGAATAATATGTGAAAAATTTTATCTCGTATCATTTTCCTGAATAAACATTTTATAAAATGCTAAAATGTAATTTTTCAATACATAAATTTAAAAAATGCTCAAAGGATGCAGAGTCCTTTTAATCACTACCTCTTATTCTGTATTGTATGTGTACAATGTTATTTTCGATTGTATTTGTTTAATCTTTAACAATTATTAATATTAATTTTTTTTTAACTTTCCACACTATTTCTTGTATATATTCTCCCACGTGTAAATTACTGTTTCTGTTGATATCCTTAGATCCTTGTTCAAAAACTAGTTCCACTTAGCAATAATTTATTCTTGATCAAATTCAAACTGGACATAAATTAGTTAAGACCCTATTAACCTTATTTGTTAGTAAAAAACAGAAAAGAATACCCAATTTACATTAATTACTATGATTTTAGATCATTATAAATACTTTAAAGCCATAAAACAATTTCCGAGGGCTAGACTGGGAAAACTGCCCACTGTGCGTCATGAAGGAAAGAGGAAATTACGGTAAAAGCCCAAGCTAAGCGGAGGGGAAAGAAACAAAAAAGTCAAAGTAGTTTCGAAAAAGAATATTGGAATTGCTGATTTTGTGAAGGGAAGGGAAAATTTATAAAAGTAGAGAATGCCAGTGCAACACAGGGCCATGCAGCTAGTATATTATAAAAATGGTATTTGATTGACTTTTTGAAGATCGTCAACATGCGGCCCCAACTTAAAATAAAATAGACTATGCGGCCCGTGATATCATACGCGATTTTGACACCCCTGGTTTAAACTATCCTTTTTATATCAATAATTTAAGGAACATTAATATGATGGGTTTATGATTTATTTATTTATTTTGTATTTATTGCAAGTGTAATTTATTGACATATGTAGGTATTTAAATTGTAATAACTTCCCACATTTCAAGGCAAAATAAATAAGAATAAAATAAAAAAGCAAGACATTTAAATCTGCCTTTGAATACATAAATAAACGTGTTATATTGTTTACTGAAGTTATATGTACTTTAATTAAAACAAAAAGGTAAGAAATGCTTGAAGTTTATAACTGAATCAAGCTTCATTAACAATAAAAAAAATCAACTGACCATTTATACCTATTAATTATTGGTACAAAGGCTTTCACCTTGTTTTCTCTTCAGAAAATTTTTTACATCATTGAAATAAGATTTACAAACTTCTCACACACAGCACTTTGGCAGTTTTTTTTTTTAATCATTACTTGAATTCCATTTTTTAAAAATAATTTATCTAGCAGCTAACCAAGTGAACACTGTACTTTATTAATATAAATCAAATACCACTGTTGAATACAAAAGGTCATTCCCTAAAATTTGTCCCCTAACCCCAATTCCATGTTGTCATTGTCTAAATCAGTTCTTGAATTTTTCAGTGTGGCAAGACCACTTTTTTTAAACAAAAATTTTGTGCAACCGCATAAGCTATGCACAAAGTTTACACACACTTGGATACTTCCATATGTGAGCTTCATTTGAAAAAATATTAATTGTCTGTAGTATATTTATATATAGTATATAATGTGTTTTACTTGCAGTATATATAAAAAAATCTTAAAATCTTTGGCGACCCCAGCTGCAAATCCTGCGATATCTAGTTTAAAATACACTGTTCTAAATCAAGCCCTGCATAGAGTACCAATAAATTATAAGTCTAACTCAACAATAATATAGAAGTAGAGTACCCCAGAAAGTGCATAAAAGTAACATATGTATTACTAAAAATATCAAGTTTTTCAAGACAAAAAATAAAATTATTTTTAAAAAGACAAATTAATTCTTTTTCACAAAATTAAGTCTTGGAATTTTTTCAAAAAATTTCTACAATTCTAGTGTAGGTGTAGTTTTTGACACAAATATATTACTTCGTAACATATACATATTGTTACGAACTTTGTGTAAAGAATACTTAAAATTGTGTAAATAATTTATATTTGGATGTATAATACTGTGATATTACTCTAAGTGGTAGTTGCTTTTTGTAAAAAATAATAATGTAATATTCTCAAGCAACGCAGTTCCTTACATTATAATGGTGATTCAATGAAAACTTGGTGAAATCTTGGTGTTAGAGCCAAGTTGGCATCATTTATGACGATCATTTTTGACAAGTTCGGGACCCTGTGGATTCTTCTGGACATTAGAGGAGAAATTCGTTAATTTCACGATCTATGATGCAAGCGGATCTTTCTCGAATGATCCATGAGGCCTATAAATAGGGAGATACCCGTCGAAGCCACGGCTGTCTTGATTCTCAGGCTGCGACCGAGAACCCCTCAACTCCACCCCAAAACAAGTCACATGACCAAAGAAGGAAGGATTTTCCCAGGGTTTGACCATTACTTCACCAGTCTTCCATTAAAGCTTGTGATATAGTGCTTTACGTTACTACGTGTATTAATATATGAAATGTAGGGAACATAACCTCAGCAAAATACCATTGGATATAAAGAAAGTTGAGATTTTTAAATTATCGTATAACTTTATTCTTGAGTCACTATTGAATTTATTTTTAGTTAAGAAGATAATTGAGTATAATAAACTGATGCATTTATGCCAACATCACTAATTATTGAAGTGATAACTTCTGTTGGCGCGATTTGCTTGGGAGTGAACTTGAATAAACGTCACGCTCGGGAATGTAACGCTGATTCGGCTCTTTTCGTCTTCAGTCGGACATACTCACCCCTAAAAAGGAAAGGAGGGACGTTTCCCCCTGCCACTCTGAAACCGGTAATTTGTACGCCCCCCCCCCCAATAGAAGTAAAAGTAAAGTTCCTAAATTCGATCTAAGGGGGGCTCCCCCCCCGTCACCTCTTTCTAGGGCAGGGGTGGCCAACCCAAAAGGACCTCGCGGGCTACTTCGGAAAAACTTAACAATCCATCGAACCGCATATAAAAATATATTTTATATAAGATTTGGATCCATTACAAACATTTTTGGAGTAAAAATTTAAAACAGACTGATATATTATTACTGTTCTCATTGTTATTCATGTTATACAAACATAGATAGAAAAATAAGAATAATGCAATGGTTAAATAATGTTTAATTTATTTAATTAGTGAAATATCTGTTTCTCAACTCTTTCACTTAGTTTTTGCAAGTCGATCTCAATGCATGTGTATTTGAGTATCATAATTGATTGAACACAATTTATATTTGATAAATTTCAATTTAGAAAAAAAAAAGAGATTCGCAGTAACAGAAGCAGTGTGATAAAATAATAACAGTTATGGGAATTATTTTTTACAAAAATTAAATAAATAAATAAATAAATAAAATAAAACATTTCTAAAAACAAAAAAATATTGTACAAAATAGTCGAATTTTGGTAAGTTGTAAAGAAACTCGTGGGCTGCAAAATTATTCAAAGCTGGCCACATGCGGCCCTCGGGTTGGACGCCTATCTTCTAGGGAAATGAATGTGGGATTCTTTCTAATCCTAGTTGAAGCATGAAAATGAAATGTAATATTTTTAAAAAATAGGCTTAGAGAGAAAAAGAAATCCTACACTTAATTAAGCATAAAATGTAGAAAAAGGAAAAGTTTTTATAGAACTAACTAAATAGTATTATTATCATTAGGAATATTGCAGTGATCTTAAGAATAAAAATCTATTTTTGTAAGCAAATCGGAATAGCAATGAACAAATAGTTCTATTAATCACATTACTTAAATAGACTTTGAGTCTAAAAAGAAAATTAAAACAATTAAAAATTTAAAATAACAAAATTAAGTGTATACAGGTATTAAGAAAAAGTTACACTAAATAATTTAAATACAAGAAAACAAAATATAATTAAGAATACTTTCCTTGCAGCAGAACCGGATATATTTATACAAAATTCCCAAACAATGACAAAAAAAAAACAAAAAAAAAACTAGTATATGCCAGAGATTAGGTGATATAAATCTTCTGATTAAATCCCTTTTTAAAGGTTTTGACCTAGATTTCTCTCTTCCCAATCAACTTCCTGTCTTACTATTCCTTTGCTTAAATTAATTCATGGATAGAACTGAATACTGTTAAATTACAACCAAAATTTACAAAGCCGGATCGGGTCTTCAGAACAAATTACCTATGATTTTAAGTGGGAAAATTAAAGTAGAGTTTTCAAAAGACAAATCAAAACCTTTAGTTGATTTTTTTAAAATCAAAATTCAATTTAATTATCTCAAATGATCCGAATGAAGCGCGAGGAAGTACGGAACAACGCTTGACGGAGTTTTTGTTACAGATATTTAAATAAAATTTTGAATCTAAAGGATTTATAACCTCTATTTCAGCTACCATAAACCAATTGTTTCCTTCTTTGAATACAATTAATTCCCAAATATGATTGTATATTTCGCTCAAAAATATTACTTTATGACTACAGACATATGAATAAATAATTTTATAGGACAATACTAACATCTTCTTGGTTCTTATTCCTAACTAAACCCTGAAATAACATTACAAAATTTTAAGTTATCACTTCTATCGTATGGTCATAAGAACACACACTTTTTTTTGTAAATTAAGATATTTTATTCTATATGAGAAATTGGTGTTTAAATTTATATTTTTTTAATCTATCAAATCTCTATCTTAGAAATATTAAAAGTTTTATTAATAACATAACTTATAAAACTCCACACATTTATCGTCATGCCTCGTCATTGTTATGTACCCTACTTTTCATCAAATAAAATACATGTCCTTACATTTTCCCGGCTGTCCATCCTATTTGAATGAGATAACATATCGATTAACATACTTTAGTGAATTGCTAAATATTCTTAACACGGTTAATGTTTTTGAAGAAATCTGCTTTATTAATTCTGTTCATTATGTTATCGCTTTTCAATCTTAAGAAAAGTATATTGAAATTTGTATTATTAGAAAAATTTTGCAAGTTAAGGTATTCGAATACGTTTGGAAGCGTGATTTTAAGAAGGCGCATAAATGGATAATTTTCATGTTATTTAGTGTCACTTAGATTAGAATACATATATAAAATTGTTTTAAGGACATTTTGACAATATATATATTTAAATACAATATTTCGGCAAAAAATTAACTTAGAATAACCTTTTTTCAAAATGTTCTCCTTTTGTGAAAAATGCTTCTATTATAATAATATTTTACCTGTATATAGCTCAGACCTCTGTATAGAGGCTCAACTAAGATTTTTTTTAAAAAATTCACATTATTTTAAGAGTTCCAACCATTTGAAAAAATTATCGTTGTTTTTTTCTTAAAATTTCTTCCCTCTGTTGTCGTAAGACATGGATAAACCCACTTCTAAGTTATATGTTTCAAAAATTCTAGTTGAGCCTCTGTAGAGAGGTCTGAGCTATATACACGCAAAATATCATTATAATAGAAGCATTTTTCACAAAGGGAGAATATTTTGAAAATGGGTCATTCTATGTTCATTTTTTGTCAAAATATTGTACTTAAATAATTTTTTATTGTAATACTATTCTTAAAACAATTTTATATACATTTTCTAATCTAAGTGACATTAAATATCATAAATATTATACATTTATACGCTTTTGCAAAATCACGGTTCCGAACGTAGTCGGATACCTTAAAAAATAATTGCACGTTAAAAGCGTGCTATTTTTACACTCGGATAAATATGGTACACGAAGAAAAAAGACTTACTCAAAAATGAGCACATAGACATGCTCATTTTGAAACGAGTATATTTGTATCAGGTTTGATCACATGGTTATATCGAACATGAAACTTTGCATGTACTCAAAACCCGAAAAAATGGTTAATTAACACTTTGAAAAAATTAAAAAAGATATTCAGGTTTACAGAAGTTCTTTTAACATACCGGCTACATATTTTAAAAATTGGGGTTCAACAACAAATTTAGTTCCCATAAATCTTCCGAACTATTTTTCGTATCCACCACGTTACCCTCGGAAGAACACATGAATACTAGATTGTTTTGATTTTATGTTTTGACTTTGCAAGATGTGTCACAGAGTCTAACGTTTCCATCGACTGGATTCCCTCAGAAGGCATCAGTAAAAAAAATTATGAAAAAATTAAAATTAATGAAATTTTTAAAAAAGCAAATGCTAATTTCTATTCAAGCAAGTATTTTGAAAATTTGGGCAATATTCAAAACATTGGCACCATCTCTAAATACACGGAGAAAAAAGACATACTCAAAAATGAGCACGTCGATATTCTTATCTTGAAATAAATATGCTTGTGTCAGATTTGACGGCATGCTTCGATCGAATTTGATTCGTTACATGTACTCAAAACCTCCCAAAATGTTAATTAATGCTCTCGGACAAATTAAAAAACATATTCAGGATTACAGAAACTCTTTTTATATACTGGCTACATATTTTGAAAATTGAGGTTCAAAAACAAATTTAATTCTCTTAAATCTTACGAACTATATTTCGTATCTACCACGTTACACGCGGAGGAGCACATATTAAAATGAGTACTCGATTATTTGTTGTTATTTTACTTAACTGATTTTCTCTTGTTTGTAAAACTAAAAGTACATGATTTGTTTTTAATAAAAGATAAGTTAAATAAGTTGGTAAAATTACTAATTACACTCTCTGTACAGTTGACTGCCAACTAAGCGATATGGTAAATGTGATGTTTACTTTATTTTGACGGATTATATATAAAGCAATTTACTTGATTCATAAGTCATATTGTTTGATTTATTCCAGGCAAAAAAATTTATTTGTAAGCATCATTCTTTTAAACCCACCCTGGGTGTTTAAGTGTAGAATTCGGGGTGCTTTGGCGAAGTTAATTTTTTAGCAACCGAAATTAGGCGCCAAGCAACTTTAGCGATAGGTGTTAAGAGAAATTGCAAAGTGGAATTTTACAATAAAAATAAATATTAATGAGAAATAAAAAAATATATTGATAAAGTTATCAGTAATGCATTTTATAGAGTTGTTTGGCGATCGATTCCAGTCGCCGAATCCAAAGGGCTAACTATTCAACACTTTAACCCAAAAGTGAAAAGCTTTATCTATGTCATTACACATAGTCAACTACTAAAACCCCATTTAAAGTTCTGCTTTGAAAGGTGGTCAACCATTATGTTACATAAATAAAACTATTGTTTTGCAGTAAAATGTTCTTGTATGAATTGTAGCATTAACATGTTTCAGTATGCAATATGGTTTTACTAATTGATTGAACATGGTATTAAGTTTTTATCAATTATCACTGTTAGTAGAAGGTGCCTTGAATGTAGGAATAAATACAACTTTAGACATCCCATTTTATCCCAATCAATACCAAAAAGATTCAGGATTTATTTAAATTTTACTATATAAGTTTTTGTTGACAATTATTAATCTTTTTAGGAGACTAATTTCTTGAAAATTTTAAAGTACTTTTTTAGCTTATTAAGTTATGGAAAATGTCTTAAAAGTTCCCATGAAGAAATTATTAAAGAGTTTCAACAATTTCAATACTCTTATTTTATGATTCTTTTCACTCTCATTTTCGAATATTGAAAGAATCAAAATTAAATGAACAAAAATTATAGAATGAGTAAAATTAGTTAGTAAAATTGAGCATAATATATTTCACACAAGAATGTTTTTTACTTTTCAGTATTAGACATTAAGTATAAAAATTAAATCTACTTAACTACTAATATTTAACGTATAATTTGTCCTATTAATAATTGATCAGCATTGTTTAAATTAGATTTATCACAGTACTTACAAATCATCACAGCCTTTTGGTAACATTATATGAAACGAAACACATGACCGCCAATTCAGCCCATAATCCACATGCAAAATTGGTACTGCCAACTTCGCGAGTTATCTTGAACGTTGTTGCCATAATATGTAAGTACAGATTTATCTTAAACCATAGTGCAGAAAGACAGTGGCATAACGGGGAACATTTGGGCCTCCATGTTGGATTTTACAAAGGGTAGGTACTTGGCGAATGTCAGGCTTTTGGGCCCTCCAACTGCAATATGAGGCTGTATGTTACGCCACTGAAGAAAGGCTATACTTTCATGACCATAATACTTGCTTCATTTCATATAATCTTGCCCAAACTGTTACGATAATATGCAAGTTCCAAAAATTAACACAGCTTTGGTATAAAATTTTCTGTGTGCAGGTATGTTATACTTCAGCAGAAAAAAGCAAGAAATCTGCCATAATATGTAAGTACCGATTTATCTTATAATATAGTACAGAAAGGCAGTGGCGCAACAGAGAACATTTAGGCCCCCTGAAAAGTAAGTTTTTGGGCCCCCAAGTTGGATTCTACAAAGGGTAGGTACTTGGCGGCTGACAGGCTTTGGGCTCCCAAGGACCCTGTGCCTCCCACCCCCCGCAATATGGGGGTGTACGTTATGCCACTGCAGAAAGGCTACAATACTTTGTTTTGATTAAAAACTATTGTGATATTTCTAAAAAATCTTAATTATCTGATATTTTTTTATAATAATAAAGACACAAGACCAGTCAAAGTACGTTTTAATTCACAACATATTGATTTTCTGGTTTATAACACACATTTAATGTAACCAGTGTTTTGTTTATTTGGAAGAAAATGAATGAGATACAGTAAGACCCTGCGGGGTATACGTTCCATCAAAGTAGAGCATAATATGAAACAGCGTTAAACAAGGTTACCTCATCATGTAAATAATGGGATTAGGGGAAGATGGGTAGAAAATTAGCAGGTATTTTACCATTAAATTTATTAATTATGTGTTTTATAACAATAAAACAAAATTGTATTTCCTTCAAATATAGAAACATAATAAATGAATGTACATATAAAAATAAATAAAATTCTAAGTCCGTATGTTTACATTTCAGATCATACAGTTTCTTCTGTATGATCTGTATCAGTATCTGTATTTCCAATTTTCTGCCTTTTTATCAAGAAGGCATCTAATGTAATTTGTGTTTTCCTTTTGCGCTCTGTAAGAAGTTGTTGGTAAGTGGATAAGGCATCCATAACGCCTTGTCTTTCCTTTGGACTCCTGGCAGAATTTGCGCCTGCTTTTTTTTTTTCTTGTTGCTTTATTTTCGTGTTTTTTACTATCACCCATGACAAAAACTAAAAATCATATTTGTCACAATAGCAATCATTATATTATATAAATTTATACTGACAATAACGTTAACAAATGTTTGAAACGATAAAAATACATTCATATAACACTGCTTCGGATATTGGGAAGCCTACCACTGTGTGTAATTTCGGGGAATCCCACAATGATTACATGTATGTGATCACTTCAGGGAATGTTGCGAGATTTTATTTTCCTCTTTCTGAGTCTGTGATCATACTGGTGTTATCTGGATTTGGAATGATTATAAACTATAAATTATGGCGTATTTTATTATAGCAGTTGAAATGGAGTTAGGCTTAACAGCGAAAATATACTGGTCCTGAATGGGTTAGAGAAAATTTAGGTACTTACATATTATCGCAACAATGCCAACATTCAAAATAATTTGCGAAGATGGCAACCCTGATTTTCCATATGTTGTACGTGCTAATTTTTTTTTTTTTTTTTTTGACACAACCAAGTGCTTTATTTCATATAATTTTGCCAAAACAGTTTCGATAATATGTAAGTAACAAAAATTAATAAAGCTTTGGTACAAAAACTTCTGTATGCAGGTATGTTGCACATGAGCTGAAACATGCAAGAAATCTGTTCAGTCTGACATACAGAAAGCACCATAATAATAAAGCAAGCAATTCTTATTCCAATTATAGGTTTTGCATTTTTTCACTTAGATCAAGATTTTGGTTTTTTTATGTCTACTGTATTAGCTGGAAAAATATATCTATTGACATAAATATTTTTTTAACAGATTAAAGCATAGATGAAGAAAGTTTCTAATTTTTAGATAATGAGACGTTGAAAACTAATTCCTAAAGCTGTTCCTCAATTGTTTCAGTGCGGAAAAAGTTAAACAGACTTGTATCTCAGAAAATTATCATAATGCTTATTCATATTCAATTATACTTGATGACTTTTATTATCAAGTTTTCTTCCATGGAATTACAAAAGCAGAAAAACAAGATAGGTACAGAAACCATCCTTAAATAACTTTTTTTTATAAATTTCAGGCTGGAGGGGAAAGGAGACAGCTTGTTGTTTTAGTTTTTGAGTATTGAAATTAATGTTCTAATTTGATATTGGGATACTATGTACCAAGTGTTGTTGTTGACAATTGTCAAGTAGGGCAATAACATTACAATACGGTTACCAATACATTTAAATTTGGTTCTGTGGTTGCCATCCATTATTTTTTAATTTTATTCTTTTGTAATTTTATTTTATTTATTGTGTATATTGTTTGATATTATTATTCTAAGATATTAAAAAGAATTTTTATTGATTTATATTTACTGCAGTATCCTTATTAATTTCAGACAATTTTAAGTAGATTTTTTTCACAAACTTAAACATTTCCATGCTTTCCGTTGTCTAGATTGTAAAAGTGAAAGTTTTAGTCTTCTGTTGTTTATTCATAAATGGATATTTCAAATATTATTGGTGAGTACTAAGATCTTCTCATTTATTAAAAGAATATTGCCACTCCGCTTAAAATTTTTATGGACTAAAGGGATTACCAAATTCGCACTTTCTGTCTTTGTTTTCTAATAATTTTTTTTTTTTAAATCTTATTCTAGATTGATAATTTGCTTATTTTGACCATCATGAAATGTGATACGCATGGCAGCAAAATGAAAATAGTTTATAGAGAGGTTAAATAATTTGACGGCTGTATGTTTTATTGCAGATGTTTACAATGCAAATTTGCATGGCCACGATAGAAAATCTATCAGAAATAATTCTTTTTTCACTGACAGCAAATTGTAATTAAGATTCCTCTCAGAACCAGCTATCTATAAATTCTTCAGTATATAATTTAGATGATTCATGTATCCTAACAAATAATTTATTTGAAACACTGTTTGAAAGGCATTTTCACTTATGCTATTGATTTCATAAAAATAAAAAAAATCTGTTTAATTACATGTTCCTTTACACATTAGAACTTCCCACATTTAAAGTGATTTGATGTATATCAATTAAAAATATAAGCTATGCTGTACAAATAAAGATGGAGTTGATGATAATATGCATTTTAGATAGTGTTTACAAAAAAATTCAATAAAAAATAACTTATAGTGGCATGTTGTTTCAAAAATTACACTTGTATTCTTTTGTCTTAAATGTCTGATATGTATGTGTACAATTTCCAGAATAAATATTTCAAAAATATGATTTGGTTAGTTTTATTTTTCTTGTTTACAGTGAATCATTAAAAAAAAATGCTGTACACTAGTAAAATGGCTAAATTATGGTTCGACTGTTCCATAGATGTTATTTTTTCTTCTAAATGAGTGCTGAAAACGTCTCTAAAAACTATTTCCAGTTGGTTAAAAATTTATGAATTTCCAATGTTTTGTAAATGTAAAATTCTACCGTTTTAGTTGTTTTTACATTCTTTTAAGGCCTAAACTTTTTAAATATTTTTATTTAAAAAAAAA
>BMAV01006229.1:0-35748 GCA_019973955.1 Trichonephila inaurata madagascariensis | reverse complement strand
ATACTTGCGTTGCTGACACACTGGTAGCAAGGCCTTTGGACTACTTTTATTTTCAGCAACATCAAAACAGAAAGATGTATCACAATATCTGCATTTTGCAATATTGTTGAAAATATCATTGTGCATATTTGAGTCAACAATAACATACCTGCTTTGAGTTTCAACTGAAAAATTATCTTCATAGTCCTTAAAAGATACTTCACTCTTCCTCAATTTTCTTTTAGATGCACTGACATCAACTCGTTCACTCTAAGCATTTACTGAAGTGTTTTACGAATTAAACGACGTTTGACTTGCCCAAACTTTTTTGTTCGAGGCATTTCAAATATTTAAAATTCTCGCAAATTGCAAACAAATTGAATGTAAACAAAAAAAAGTAAATTAGCAGTCAAAATACGAAATTCGTAACTCACGTGTTTGTAACTCAAGCACGAGAAAGCAAAACGCTTAAAATTCCCACACACAGTTTGGGGTATAAACAAGATTGAGTTGAGTAGTTATAATCCTTCTCAAACCACAAGAATAAAATAAATAAAGCAGATTAAATTATATAAAACAGCAATTTGCATAAAAACATGCTTCGGTCAGCTGTAAATGGGCGTGGTAGTTGACGTGTGATAACGTAAACAACAGGCGTGACAGCTGTTGCTTACATTTTAAAACCGCAATTACTCGAATATTAAGCTTTAAACCTATACATGTTATACATTTTTGGAATCAGCATTAAATCTACTTTTTTTTAAGATGAAAATTGAAAAATCGATTTTTTGAAAGGTTAGAACGTCTCTGTTCCCTTAAGTAATATATTTTTTTTCTCTAATTTAATTTAATTGAATTGGAACAGATTGTAAAATGCGGTGGCTGCCTTCAAGACAAAATATAGATCTCAGCCAAATATATAGAAAATGCACTCAGAGTGTCAATTTCTAATCATAAGCCTTCCTTTGAAAAACTTTCCTCTGCAAGACAAGCCCACGGAAGTCGCTAATAATTATTATACTTGCTCTTAATTTAGTATTAATAAATTAGTTATAAAATACCTTGTGCAGAACTGATACATTAATATTATACTGTAGGAAGTACCCGCTCTTTGAACGAGTTCATTTTTTAAAAAACTAAAACATTCTTGATAAATAGCTGAATTGTCAGGAGAGTAAACTCAAATGCGCGACAATGTTTATGAAAATGTAAAATGATATTTCAAAATGAATGCTCATATTATAATTAGTTTTAAGCGAACTGTAATTTTAAGCCTTACAGAATTAGCATTTAGAACTATTGTGTTAAACAATGAAAAATAATATAAAATTCTAATGAAGAATAACAGTGTTATTTTTAATATTTAAACTCTTAAATTAATATTAATATATATATTTAATATTTAACTTCAAACTCTTTTATCCCCGTTGCAGACACACACTCGATTCTAGCATTAATGGTCACGCGGGGTGATTGAGTCACCCCAATCTTTTTTTTTTATAATTATTTTATTGTACACAATACAAATCATGATTAAAGTGAATAATTTAACTAAGAGAAAGTAAACTTACCTACTTTCAAGAACTTTTCAATTTTTCTTTGGTAACAAATAAACAGTTTTGCCAGAATTAACGATTTTGTGATCTGTGTGTGCCGCGCGATCACTTCCGAAGTAAATTGTATTCATTATGATAATATTTATGTTACTGCTAAGAAAATTGTGTAAAACGTTTTTCATTATCTTCATATGTTTGAGAATACTCATAAAAATAAGTCTTGGCCAAATAATCCTTCAAAGTGCGTGGTTTTCCAAATATCATAAAACTCTTTAGCATGGGAAAAAGCGCAACAAAGAAATACATTACTTACAACTTCCCTAAATGAGAAACAAACGCATAAGAGAGGGGTCATAACTAACTGTACCAATAACTTAGAAGGTCAAACAGATTAACAGCAAAAACCGATTACAGCTATAATGTGCAGTATTTCAAAAATAATCACATTGATAAATTTTTTATGTTCCTAAATTTTTTTCGATTTTGGGTCTGCGATTTGTTTTTTCTCTGTGAAAGAGTAGTAAAAATCACTCATCATGAGATTACAGCAAATCAAATAAAAAAATTTTTTTTGGTTTGTTTGATCAAAGATAGCTAGTTAGGTATTGAAGTAGTTTTTATTTTTGAGAGAGATGACTTACATCGCCTATAAATTATATCAGAGTAAAAGTGCATTTTTTATTATGTCTGAAAGTATTTTGTTTTGATTCTTTCCAGTAAATTAATTAGTTTTTAAATCTTTTATTTTCGATATGCTAGCGCCCCCCTCGTAGGGGTATCTCGCCCCTCAGGGGGCGCGCCCCACAGTTTGAGAAACACTGGTGTAGGGCCCCAACGAGTTTGCGGAAGTGCGTCAACACGACGTGGCATGGTTTCGATCAATGTCTGAAGTATTGCTAAAGGTAATTGACACCATGAATCCTGTAAATCAGTAGGAACAAGAGGGGGTGGAGATCTCTTCTGAAAAGCACGTTGCAAGACATCTCAGATATGTTCAGTAATGTTCATGTCTGGGGATTTGGGTGGCCAGCGGAAATGTCTAAATTCAGAAGAGTGCTCCTAGACCCAATACGTAGCAACTCTGGACGTGTGGGTTTTCGCATTGTCCTGTTTAAATTCCCCAAGTTCGCCGGAATGCGCAATGGACATGAATGGGTGCAGGTGATCAGACAGGATGCTTACGTACTTGTTACCTGTGAGAGTCGTATCTAGACGTATCAGGGGTCCTATATCACACCAACTATCACAGTTATTAATCAAATTTAAAGTGTAACTCAGATACTTAGTATTTGCTAATTGTAATAATTAAGGTGACGATTTGTCACTGGAGATTGAATATAGATCAGATAGCTATGTATCAGAATACTTGAATTAAAGTAAGCGTTACTGGTAATTAAAGTCTTTTCATACCCCATGTACCTCGTTAATTGTTTTCATACTGCTTTAATTGGATGCATGTATTAGTTTTGATGGATTGAACTTGTGTTGTTGTTTGTGCTGCAAATAAACTAAGTGATTTTGAATATGGCTAGTCTTCCTTCCCTTTCTCCCACATCTCTTGGCACGGAGGGGAAATCCTTACAAACTTGATCAATCAAATGTATAAAATATAAGCGATTCCTTATTAAAATTGCCCTTAAATCATATTATGTTTCCTTCGATAAAACAAATATTAAATTTCTTCTAAATATGCAAGAACAACTATGTGCAGATATTTTTTGTTTTTTGTTTGTTTTTTTCATATTTTTTACAAAAATAAGGAAATAAAGCATTAATGTGGAACTAAAATTTAGTAATTTTTGACCAAAAAATTCATATTTTTATAATTTATTTCCCACTTTCACATCAAAAAGCAATAACTGTAACATTGATGAAATCGAACTATTTATGAATACATTTCAATCGAAATCGGTCCATTTAAAAGCTCTTTTCACCCATTTAACGCTAGGAATTTCAATTTCTTATATAAGAAACAAATTTATGAGATTAAGAACCGAACAATTTCCCTTGAAGATTTTCCAAGCAAGAAGTAAAAGAAAATAGATATCATTTTCAGCGCGTTTTTTCTGCTTATTTTTATTAGACACGATAAACAATTATTATTCCTTTTGTTTTGGCAATGAAATACTTTTTCTTCCGACAACAACCTTGACGACTAAATGCTGATTCTCGAACATTCTTGGCTGGAAGCATTTCCGAAAAACCGTAGCATTTAATTTAGAATTTTGGCTTGGTGTGAGTACAGTTTGTCTACCAGCTGACAACCCACAATCAACATGTTTTCCAATGTAAGCATGGCTTTATTTCTCAGTATACTTCACTTTTACTTTTTCTTTTAAAGCAAAAAAAAAAATATCTTACACATATAACTTAAATTTTACTTATAATAAACTGGATTTTCTTTCTTCATTTTTATCTGTTCTAAGTGACAAACTTTTAGCACTCAGATTAAATTTCAAATTTTAATTAACGTAAAAAGGTATAATTAGGTTTAATTTAGAAATCATTTCTATTGATATCAAGTAATCTATTTTAATTTATTTTAAGTATTTCAAAAGCTGTCTATATATATTCCTTCC
Source organism: Trichonephila inaurata madagascariensis (assembly GCA_019973955.1). Classification (NCBI taxonomy): domain Eukaryota; kingdom Metazoa; phylum Arthropoda; class Arachnida; order Araneae; family Nephilidae; genus Trichonephila; species Trichonephila inaurata. Next base: position 31,634 of record BMAV01006229.1, on the reverse strand, counting down.
TCCATTCTCTTTCTAGATGACTCCATTTTCAAATCGATTTATTCTTTAGAAAAGGAATCTCCCACGCATTTCTTTTACTTGAATTTTAAAAATATCTACAATTGAGAAATAATACTTTTAAATGAATCAATAATATAATCTAATGACTTATCTTTTGCACTTTTACATGTCAAACAACTGAATATTCCATATTTTTTCATTTCTTTCGGATTTTAATCAGATCTTTCCCTTGCCACAAATACTTTTGTATGTTTTTAAATTGTATTTTTTCATTGATTAAATGTTAAATTAAATACCAGATCATACATATTTTTTGCATTATACTTTTTACAAGTAACATGCGACAATGTTAAAAGTACTTTTAGTTTCAACTCTTAAGGCTACATCAGTACCTTTTTAAAAAAAAAAAATTAGATCGTAACAGTAAAAATAACTTATGTTTTATATTTAGAATATATTATTAAGCTGATTCTGTAAGTAAAAGGTCAGTTTGACTAGCCATTATTTCACAATTTTAAAAAATTGGGAATTGTCGAAGTTTTTTCAAACTTTTATAAAATGTACAATTTTTTAAAAATGTTTGTCATTTTAAGGGATTTATGTTTCTTGGATTACTGTCAACGTAAGTTTGTATGGATTTGAAAATCTGTTCCCCTTTGATTTTTAATAATTATTTTTCTAGTTAAACCTAAAAAAACTCGAATTTTTTAAAAAAAATATTAACTTAAGCATTTTTAAAAAAAATATCTAGAGATCTTAGGCCTAAATCCATACTTGTAACGAATGATAAAAGACTGACAATAGTGTGCATTCTTTTGGCCGTGTGGACACTTAACCAGTCAACAGGGCCGTTTTTAACCTCCCCGGTGCCCTAAGCACTTCAAATTGTAGCGCCCCCTCCCACTGTTTCCAGAGCACCCTCCCCTTCCTTCAGTTCTTATCTTGCCAGTTTTGGTTCGGGAGGGATTTTCGCGCCACTCTCTGACTTTTCCTTTTCTTTGTCTTCTTAATGGAAAGTCCTTCCATTATCCACCTCCTATGGTCCCGCCGTGTCCCGGACTGGCAACCGACAGCCGTAAGGAAAGAGAGTGATATGTTTGGTCACTCTTGTTCATTTCTTATCTCTTTGGCCTCATGGACCCTTCCCCCTCCCACCATCCTTTTATAAATAAGTACTGCAAATTAATACAATGGTATGGAATATATATTATTGTATGAACTTATTAATTATCAACTTTTTAACTTTTTCGCGATATGCTCGTGCCCCCTCCCTCCAAGTAGAGTTATCAAGCCCTTCTGGGGGCCCGCTCCTCAGTTTGAGAAACGCTGTTATAGAGATTTTATTTCGATTTTTGAGAACAATTTAATAACCGTATGGACAAGTTCTACCGTAAAGCCTACTATGGAGCTGTCATTGGAACGCTTTCCTTTTTCCGGTTTCAGCAAAACAACATTGTTTTGTATACACGCTTAAAGGGTAGTAATTTTAATTTTCCTTACATTTCTTTAGCAAATATTTTAGCCTTTTAAAATGAGCAGCATGAAAAAGAACAAACTTGAAACTCTTTGTTCCGCATTTAGATTTTTTTTTCTTAGAACCTCTACGAATTTTTAAGAGCTAAATCTGTGTTATTTAACAAGCATTTCATTACAGGTTTGTGTTAAAATTATATTAGTCAAATTTTGTTGTGCTTTTTCAAAATAATCCCATGTATTTTGTTGCAAACATTGCTCGATTCTTATTTATGGTAATCTTGGCAGCAATTTTGGTGACAGTTTTCACGACACTATCAAATAGTTTTCGACTAATTTCATTTATATTATTTACACAATCACTTATATTTATTTTATTAGACATGTTTTAATTCAAAAAATAACCTGTTTCTGTAATTATACACGAATATTTGTTGTATGAACTCAGTTGTTTTTTTGTGTTGCATAGTGGGTGTAATTACGTAATATATAGAAATAAAAAAATATCTACATACACTAGTTTTGTTAGACTTATTTTAAGTGTACTTTGAATCAATTATGCTAAAAAAATAAATGCAATGCTTTGTGTTTTATGATTTATAATATATCGTTTTATGAGTGAGATGATTTACTAATTGAAATGATAATTTTAACTAAGCCTTTCTATAAGATATTTATTTTGCTCTTGTACATAGTCAAATATTATTAATACAGATTTCATGAATTAAGCATTGTCAATTACTATAGGAATTAAGGCGATATGGTACCATCTTTAAATTTTTTTTTTTTTTAATATTTGATATTTGGTTTTAATTGTATTTTATAAAGGTTAATATTTAATAATAATTCCATACAAAATTTTTTAATTTGTTCAAAATGTTTGTAAAATTTAAAGTTTTAAATTTTTTTTAAACTTTTTTTAAAACCCCTAAGGCTTTTTAAATATGTTTCTTTTCTTTCAAAAATGTTTTTCCAAGTACCTTATAATATACTACATAAAACTGTGCATGGGTTTTTTTGCTACTGTTTTAATTTTTTACTAATTTTTTATAGTTAAACTTACGAAAATTCTCGAAAAACATTAATTTTGTTTTTTTAAATTTTTTAGAAAAAGTACTAAAACATGTTAGAGCTAATTCAATGCACAGTTTTACAAACATACATTTCAGAACATGTTAAAAAGTTTCAAACCGTTTCTTCAATTATCAAAAGCCTTAGGGTTTTGAATAACAGTGAATGTACAAAAATTCAACATGTAGAAAAATGAGTTTAAAGTTTTCATTTCAAATAGCATGATAAAAAAATTTCCCCCAATAATCTGAAACTTTTATGTAATGTTAATTAGTTTGTTTCAAACTGCTTACCACAAATTTTTAAAAATTTACAAAAATAAAAGAATATACTTTATAATGAATATATAAAAAAAAAAGGTCAATATTTCATAAAAACATTATCTTTAAAAATTTTTAAAAAATTACTACACACATTTTAGAGTTTATTTCATGATAGTTCTATACTACTTAATAAACTAATGTACACAAATATTCATACTCTTTTTTCTATAATTTTAAAAGCCTTAATATATTCACAAAATCCATAGGTTTCCAAATTTACTCGCAAAGAAGCATTTTGCAAGTATTACATAGAGTATTTTAAAAAGATTTGTTAATGCATTTTTTTCAATAATGACGTATGTTGAGATCTGATATACCAGTATATTTTTCATCCAAACGAGAAAAGTATTGCATTCTTCTTCAAGTTTTGCACACCTCAAGTTAGTGTTTTGAGAAACTTCTGAACTTGTCTTAGCATCTGAAAACCACCTCTTCAAAGCTTTCGTGTGACAGATTTAGTACGTTTTAGGCCTAGGCATGTTAACTTTTAAACTTTTTGGAGAAATCACCAAATTTCTTGTCGTAAAGCAACTTTTCTTACTCTTCAGAACACAGAGTACAAAAATATAGTTAAATTTGTAGGAACAGAACTTCAAAGAAAACGCAGTAGAATAACTCTCATATAATCAAAACAAAACAATTATTTCATTTCAGTTTAAACACTAATCAGCGTGGAGTAAAAAAAAAATTAGTTCCTTATTTATCAGGCTCTTTTTTAGCAACGATCTGAAAAGGGGGGCGTGGAGCTTTGTTTAGTCTACTGACATGCAGCAAAAATGGATAAATAACTGAATAAAAAATATAGATACAACTCTGAAATTTTGCAGTTACATTAAGAAGGATTAAAAGCATCATATAATCCTGATTATGTCCTGATTATGTCCCATGAATATTCACCTGTATGGGTGAACAAGGTTCTTCAAGCTTCATGAACTGACATGAAAAGTAGAAAAACACTCAAAGCTCACTTGTTTGGTATATTCAAATTTTATTAATATCGTAAAGTAATCTAAGTAATTGTACTAATTTGCACATATTTATTTAATTCATGCATATTTGTTAAACTGAAGAATATCAGTTGATTTGTTTTCAATTTATTCTAAAGTTAAATTGCATCATGAATTTTTTTGGCTAATTAATATTTATTTTTATAAACTTTACTTTTAAAAAATTTTTCTTGCAGAAATCTTTTCCATAAATTGAAGGAATTAGGAATGACGTCCAATGTAGTTCGAAGCTGGATACCAAAGACCAATGTTGTTTTGGAAAAAAAATTAAAATCGGGTTCTAATTGTTGTTTAAAAAATGGGGCGTTTATTTTTCATGTTAATCATCCAATTTATTTCTGTTTTTGGTTTTTCTGACTTACGTTAAAGACGTTTTTCAAAATATGTTGTACGAAAAAACCTTTCACAGTTTTTTCTGAAGTTTGAAGATATTTTGTGTTAATTTTTAAAACCCCCTTTTTACCGCATTTTAACTCAGAATCTGTTAATAGTTCAATCAGTTCTTGTTCTATTAGTAATATATCCTGATTTTTATTAAAATGAAATTTTAGTTGAGTCTTTTTAACAGGATAACGTCTTTAATATTATGGAAAATTTATATCCTTTTTAATTTTAAATTCTGGAAACATAAAAAAAAAATATTGTTCTAAATAATAACTTTACTTAGCATTATATGAAATATAAGATAATATGCAAGAGTTCTTGCTTTTTATTTTGATCTTAATTAACTCAAATAATTGAATATTTAATAATTTGAATTAATATGAATGTATATATTTGAGTTGTCATTTAAATTAATTCTATAATTGCACCATTATATTTGAATTTAAAAAATTTCAAATAATTCTTTTGTAGTATAGGTATATGAAAATAAACACTGTGTAACTCAAATAATTACAAATGAACATTATGTAATTCAAACAATTAGAAATAGAAAAACATCTAGCTTATATATAAATAGTAACACAGTTAGTTAATAGTTAACAATTATGTGTTAATCAAATGATTGCAAATGGACACTTTTTATGCAGGTAAACACACACTATAATATTTAAATTGTTACAATAAACCCTGCATGGTTAAAATGACTACAAATTGTACAATTCAAGTAGTTCTAAATACGAATTGTGTAATTCAAACAATAACAAATATATGCAGCTTAAATAATAAATGAATAGTTCAAATAATGGCAAATAAGCTTTTTTTTTTAATTTTCCAATGGTAGACCACTCACCATAAAATGGGAGGATCCAATGCTAGGTGGATGTTTTGACTCAACAAACAAGCTTTTTGCAGCTGAAATAAAAAAAATGTACAAATGTCATTTTACTGTTTAAAACGGTTGTTAACATTATATAACCTTAGTTTACTGTATTTACCTTTGTCTACATTATTTTATCTAAGACGATCAAATGAATTTCGCTGAAATGTTTTGAAATTTTTTTTATATCTAGAAATCTATTCATATATACATACAATAACAAAATTAAATCTCGATATTTTATAAAGGATTTGCCATTGATAGAGTTCAAAGGATTGAATCAAGCATTATAAAAATAATGACTTTAATTAAATGCGTACTACTGATACTCTTTTAACAGTACAAGAGAGTAGGTTCATTGACACTACTCAGAGTGTTCTTCCCACAATCACCTCACAACTTTTCATTTAAATAACTTTCTTTGCAGCCTCTCTTGGAGGAATTCTAACTCGAAAAAATTATATAAACATTGGAATTATATAACAATATACAGGAATAAATTTAATTTTTTAGAGCCTACTCTAAAACTTAAAAAAATTTCTAGCGAAACAAATTTTTGAAAAATTGATAAAAAAGAATTGGTTTTTATGATTTCCAATAATTTTCAACATATTCTATAACTTGACAATAAATAGCTTTGTCAGCAGATGTCAGAAATACTGCAATATGAGAAAAAACTTCTTGTAATCTAAAATAATGCTAATTTTAAGTATAACAGAGATACATGCAAACAAGTAGAATGGGACAATTTCAAAGAACAGCGAGTTTAAATGCCTAGTTGCAAGACAGATCTGGAACATATTGAATTATTTTTAAAATATACAGTTATTCTGAGAATAATTAGAATCTGCGAATCTCCTAAATCTTTGAAATTCCTACTATTTAAATTTAGGAATAAAGATAAGCCATGCTTTTAAATGAGTAAAGTAATAAATATCTTTAAAAATATTGTTGCATAAAATATTTATTTAAATTGAAAATTCATCACATGTAAACTAAACAATTGAAAAAAAATAATGAATATCATATTAATCTTGATATACGTCTAATAGTAATACTGAAATGTATTTTCACAAGCAGCCAGTGTACATAGAATATTAGTTAATATGAAAGCTTCTGATTACGAATTCCCTTATAGTGAAAGAGTATTTTTTTCCTTGACAAGAGTATATATATTATGGTAACATTGTTATCGATCATAAGTTCAAATTTTAATTCTCATTTTTGTAGGTAACTTTGAATTTTTCATTTCCATAAATATACATTATTATATAAGTATTTCTTCTTTTATGCCTTGAATGAATTTTTATTTCTTAAGTGATTCCAACATATTGAAAGTAAAGGTAATAATATTTGTTTTATAATGTAGTAATGATTCCAAACCATTGAAAAAATATATGCAAATTAAGAAAATTCATCTTTTGATTTTTAACTTTTTAAAAATTTTCGTTTACAATTTATAGTTATTGTTATACAATATTAAGGGAAAATATCATTAGAAAAGGTGTAATCGTTTTTAGAAATTCCTTTTAATTATCCTTTGCTTTAAATGTATTTTGAACTTATTGAATTACTTATAAATTTTTACAATAATAGTACATATAAAAGTATGATTTATCAATACTGTACTGATCCAAAATACAATTCAAACTTGTAGAAAACTCTTAAATCCTGAGTTAGTTAACAATAAAGTTTTTGATTAATTATTAAGATTTATCCTTTGATGAAAATATAAATCTTATTTTTACAACACAATAAATTGCATATAAAATGGAAAAACTTTATTGAAATTTTTAATTCATACAATATATGACGTTGAAACATTTTGTTCAAAGATTTTCATACAATCTAAACAAATAAAATAACGAATAATGCTAACAACCCGGATATTCTAATAATAATTTTGAAATAGATTTTTAAGAACAGCAAAAATGAAATTTTTTATTAGAAAATAACTATTAAATCATGCTATTTTTTCTATTAGTATGAAAAAATTTTCCATAATAGAATGAATTTAGGGCTATAAACTTTACTGCGAAAGAATTTTTACCAAACACAAACAATTAAAATAATTTCGAAATATTTGTAATTACATTTCGTTTGATATCCAAGAAAAGAACAAAAAAATTCGCATATATATTAATACAATTATTTTAATAAATCTTATGTGATAACAAAAATAATAAATAATAATAAAAAATCCAATATGCCGCACGCAAGCTAATACTATTTACATTTCACTTGTTAAACATTCCATTAGTCGCCAAAAAAGACGATAAGCAAGCGATTATATCAACCTTGCTCTAAATGAGCGAAAAATTTTACAAGGTATTTTAGAAAAGATACTGAAATAAATAATATAAAATCCTAAATCTGAAATCTACAGATCATCTTCTATCCATATAGTTAAAAAAGGTTTCAAAACTTTTTGATTAGAACTTGAAAACTCAGTTGAATTTCGATGTTTTCCCATAGATTAACATTTCACCGGAAGTTCCGGTGGGATCCACTCAATGTTGTTGTTTACAAAGTAGAGCTTGTCCATACATCAGAGTTTCTCAAACTGAGGGGCGCTCCCCCCTTGGGGGGCATGACAAATCTACGAGGGGGGAAAGCATATTGAAAAGTCGAAAACAAAAGATTATTTTAAAAAATTATAAATGTACTGAAAGTAAACAAAAAAAAATACCATCTGGCATAATAAAAAATAAAATACACATTTACATTGATATATTATTTTATAAATGTATCAGTGCTACACAATGTATTTCATAATTAATTCAACAATACTAAGTTAAGAACAAGTTTATTAATTATCAGTGACTCCATAGGGGTCGTCATGAAAACAAAAATTAACACTTATCTTGATAATTTTATACGGTTTATAATTAATCTCTTAACTGCCGATTAAAAGTTACGCGATTCGCTTCTCAATACCAAACGTTTTCCACGTAAGAGTGCATATGTGATGTACTGAGGGGAGGGGAATAAAGAGCGTGTATGTGATGTATTGGGGAGGGAAGAATAAAGAAGCAAAAAAATTATCTGAAATAAGTAAATCCTTTGCAAACATTGTCAAGGTCCTTTTATTGCATTCCAAAGCCTTCGGAATAATTTTATGGACAGCAGTACACAGAAAAGATCGTACTTCGGAAAGACGTATATATACGTCCGGGGAAATAAATGCTTTGGCTTAGAGAGACGTTTATATACACCAGGGGTGCTTAAGAGGTTAAAATAGTATCGTAGTCTTAGCATCAAAGTATAGTATTATTGAGTTCAATACATTATCATTGTATGAGGGGGCGCGATGAAAATTATGATTGAATATTGTCGCGAATATTGAAACTTTGAAAAACTCTGGTATGCATGAAACAAAATATGAATTGGGACGAAAAGCCAAGTGATTTGCATAATAATTTGGCTGATAGCGAAACGAAGATTTGATAATTTAGATATAAAAATGGAAGAGAATAATTGGGTTTTTAATAAACACTAGGAGCGCGGTTGTACGTTCTCTGTAATTTTAATTTTCTTCTCCCTCCAACTTTTTGCGCCCCCTAATCTTTTGCGCCCTAGGCATGTGCCCAGCGTGCCTAAGCGGAAAAGCGGGCCCGCCGGTCAGCCTGCTAGCTCAGTGAAGAAAGCAAATGCAAATAGACACGCGCGAGAACCTCTCGTTGTTTTGTACAGTATTAACTATTTTGATACAGTTTTAACTGAGCTCAATTTGAATGTGAATGAGTTTGAATTCAGAAATGGCGAATTAAAGTTGATTTCAGCTAAGCACCGTAGTAGTTCTTTGAGCGCAGTTTAACAGGCAAACTTTTATAGAGCATACGCGCGCGTTTGGGAGTACATACAAAAAATTTTAAGATCCTATCTTGAACAGAAAAAAAAAAAAAACCTTATATAGTTAGGAAAATACTGACATCTTCAAAATTAAAAGTCTGAGAAAAACGCATTTAAAGTTTGTAAAGGTATAAAGCAAAAACTTATAATGCCCGTAAAGCTCTAATTTTTTTACTTTGTTATTTTCCAATGTATTTTCTGCAGTAAAACACTACTTCAATTAAATATGACTGAAAACTTTTTTCTAATTCAAAATATATTTATGCATAATATTGATAGCATTTGTTACGACGGCAGGTTATTCAGCTTAAGTAGTCTTAAAGAAAACTGCATTCGTTTTCAAACTATAAAATAATTCGTTATTGAATATAATATTGGGAATGTGTTCTGATATTTGGATATAATAATTGTTTTTCACAATTATGTGTGTGATCTTAGTCCTGTAAAAGTATATTAAATACTACATAAGTAATATTGTCTTTGTTTCAATTAATAAACCAATTTTCACATCGTTTAATTTAGGTCAATATTCTTTTGTAGTTTCTTATTTATTTTTATTACTAATGAAAGAAAAACGAATACTACACTACATCAGTTGCAATAACATTACATAGATATCCTAAATTTACAATTTATATAATAGGGTTTAAAAAGATATTAATTAAAATTAAAAAGAACTTGAAAAATTATAATGAAAAAGTTACTAACTAAAATTCAAAAATAATTAAGAAATTATCATAAAAACATATTAAATAAAAAATCATTTAAAAAAAATCAATACTTCAATTTTTACCCATATACAAAATAATCACATTAGCAATAGCATTGTTTATGGATCTGTTTTCTTTTTAGATCGATTTCCTTGCTTTTTCCGGCATCGCCGCAGCATCTCTCCTGCGCGTAAGTATTGCCTGTTCATTTTCTATACAGTAAAGTGATTTGCAAAATACCAAGAAAGTGTTACTTTAAAAGATACTTTTCTATTTCAGTTTATTAAAATAACATGCTAAAAATATAGGGTAGTCGGTACCCTCCATACCGACAATGTTCAATTGAGCCAATTTAGGAACCTGTTTCTCAGAAAATGTTAAATATAAAAACTTCAAATTTTGCCTGTATATTAATTAGGCATTTTTTATTTAAATAATGGTAAATGTTTCAAATATAATATTTACTTTTTTCAAAAAAATTCATCGTAAAAGTATCACTTTGAAATTTTTGAAGATCGTCGTTTTTTTTACTATAACTGAAAACAATCATTTTGAGAAAATTGCATTTTTTATATAAAAAGGAACTTCATCACAAAAATAATGAATTACAACATGTATTTGTCGTGTTTTATTAAACATTAGTATCTTCTTAATTTTCTTAGCATAAAATAGGAAACAAAAAAATCTTAAAATGTTCAGAAAATACATATATAGTATTTTTCAGTTTTTATTCAACGAGATTTTTTCACCATTTGCATCAATTTTCTCAAATTATGTATCAATCTGTGAAGAATTTTTGGCTTCGATGCATTACAAATATCAAATTTGGCCTTAAAACATCATAAATATAATGTAAACATGTATTTATATGTAAAAGTAATGATTTGGTAATATGTGATTTTACTACATTGCGAAAGGTTTCATTATGGATTTGTATGTTCACATGCAAACACAATTTCTAAAAGTTTCAAAATTCAAAATTTTCTCTAAACTGTACAAAAGATTTCTAAAAAAGTCAAAAATAAAACTGTTTTTATGTTTTTAAACATGAAATTTGTGTATTTTTATGCATGTAAAAAGCTTTTCGCAACGACAAAAATCATTACACATCTGAGTTATAATTAGTTACCATTTATTGCAATACCTTTGAATATTAAAGCTTAAAAGCTTGTCTGAACAATAAATAAACATTAGTATTTGCAATGAAGTGAAATATTTAAAATATATATTGTTTAGTTTCCTCAAAAACATGTAACATAAAAATATCACAATGACTTTTAAGAAATTGACATTTTTCGTCACGATATATGGATTTCAGTCAAATATTTTGGGAAAATCCCCAAAAAACTCAGATGAATATATATATAGTTACATATCAGTAACATGAGGGAAAAAATTTCATGTGCAAACATACATTATATTCTGATTAAAAGATGCAGTTTTTAAAACATCATTTCTGAGAAAATTAAATTTTTACTATAAAGTGTGACTTCATCACAAAAATAATGAACTACAGCATGTATTTGTCCCATTTTACTAAACAGCATCTTTGCAATTTATTTTGCATAAAATAGTGAACAAAAAATGTCCTAAATTGCCCAGAATAGCATTTTTCAGTGTTTTTTACGAGATAATTTCTAGTATTACATCAGTTTTCTCAATTTTGTATCAATTTTTGAAGAATTAGTAGCTTTCATGTACTACAGATATCAAATTTGAAAATAAAGCATCATAACTATAATGTGAAAATGTATCAGTGTGGTTTTGCTATGAATTTGAGATGGTATTTAAAAATACCTGATTATACGACATTTTGAAAGTTTTCATTGGGTTTTGTTGTTTCAGACAGTTTCTAAGTTTTAAACTTCAAAAGTTACTCTTAACTGGACAAATGATTTCTAAAACAACCAAAATAAAACTGTTTTTAAACATGAAGTTTATGTATTTTTATGTATGTAACAAGCTTCTCGCAAAGACAACAAACCTCACATTTGATGTTTCATCTGATACCTTTTCCTCAGAAACTATTAAATATAAATACTCAATTTTTATTGTATATTAAAATTAGACATTTATATTTATACTGAAGTGAATTTTTTTTTAAATATATTAATTAGTTTTTTCAAAGACAAACTGTTAGTTCACAGAGCATTAATATTATGAATTTATTGAAAACTAGCTGTCCCCTGACACACGTTGCTGTGGCTTAATGTGGCTAAAAAAAAAAGAAAAAAAAAAGCACATATTTTTGGAAAACACACAACTATGTCAGTGACTGATTCACAAAAACAGTGGAACTGTTGACTTGTAGTGTTTTGACTTGATAAAGCTCAAACTGTAAATGAACAAAAACTGGCCAAGTAAAGCATTTTTCAAAGAAATAAAGAATGCTTTTAGTGAACATTAAGAGGTAATAGAATATTTTATTCCTAAATTGGGAAGTGTGTTTCAAGTTTGTGTTTCCAATTGCCTTTTGAAAGCAATCTTGTACCTGCGGTAATGAAGATTGCGCTGTTTGGACTGACTTCTAATGTGACTTCAAAATGCTCCAAGTGTATTTTATTGTCCTTTTTCAGCTACTGAAAAGCTGGGTAAAAAGCAAAGTGTTACACTCTGCAACTTATTTGTGGAAGGTGAGAGTGATTGAAAGATGACATTCCTCGGTGAAAAGCTATGTGCTAAACTGAACTCGGCCTTGTATGACAAAAAAGGACTTTGTGAAAGAAAGTCTTGGCTGCTTGCCAGCACTAACGGCTAAAAGTATTGGTGCCATGCATTGATACTGTTTTGGAAGCAAAGAGCATTACAAAAAAATGTTCCAAAATGTCAACTGAAGAATGTGGAATATCCGTTAAGGCAGTGAATACGGCTGGTTCTATCGCCAAAATGCAAGCTCTTTGAAACCTCGGCGTATACCAACCCCGTGTTCCGCATTCAAAACGTTATCAAAAGTTTTAGAATTTGGTAAGTCCAGTCAAGTACAAGCGTGTTCCCTGCAATCGTCTGGGATTTACTTCCCAAATATGGAATCTATTGGTGCGTAGACTATCTTTTTATGTTTTGGTTCTTACGAAATCTTAAAAATATGTATTTCTATTGTGATGGTAATTCCAAGGATACCTTTCTGTTAAAGATGTGTATGGTGTCAACAATGTCATCAAATATGAGCGTATAAGATACTCTAAGAAATATTGAGTAGTCGGCAAAGAAAAAATTTTCTTAAAAAGCCAGAAATACCCTCGGTGAGAAGGGAAAAACTTCTATCAATGTTATGTTTAATAAAATCTCTAAACTTGTGTAGCACAATACCCAATCACGTCAAAGCCTGCTAAGTGCCACAATAGCGGTATTTTTTCACCGTTTTCGTTCCAGCAGGGAAAGAAATCCATGGCATGGTCTATGCTTGATTGAGCTGAGAAATGGCGTGACTATCAGCGAGGAAACGACTGCGGGAGGCAAACAATAAACAGAAAAGTGTAGGTTTTTTCGTGAACTCGCTATATTGTTTAACATGTGTACATGGAAGCAGTGTGATAAGCAGTTATTATAAAATTGCCTCCACGGTAAGACACACAAATACAAATGCATCATTATTTAACGCCCGTTTGTTTTGTGGCAAATCGTTTCGAAAAACTTTTATTGAGCTAAAAACATTTTCTTTTGGGTACCCATATTGCCATATTTTAAAAAAAGCTTTTATTGATTTTGTTAGGTATTTTGAAAGCATTTGGCATAAATTCAGGGAATTATAGACTGCGTGATGAGAGATTTGTTGATATCTTTCGGAGTCGGTGACTCGAAACAACATTCTTTGCCTTTTGCAAAATCAACCAGAAAAAAAAAAAGGGGCCCAAAGAATGAAAAAATTTTTTAAAAAATACCAAAGAGTGGAAATCTGTTAAATATAAAACTGTAGAGAGTTTTAGTTAGTTATATACTCTTGTCATATCTTGTTTTGAAATTGTTTATAAAGTTTAAATGCATTTTTCTCAAAACTATTTTTTTGTACCCATAACGTTCATCAAAACTTATTAGAGATACTTGTATGAAATTTTACACAAATGTTATTCATTGTATTATTCTAGAGGATGGCCTACAAGCTAAGTAATTGAACAATTTTTAGTTATTTTATAGTTGTATTTTTTCTGGAAGTTTCGATAATTTGATTTCCTGAATTTCCCAGTTCGCTAGCTCGACTGGCTATGCGTAACTTTTGATTCAAAAAGAAATAATTTAACACTTGTAGGTCATCCTAGAAAATGTGTGTTTAAAATGTGTTGCAGCAATATTTTATGAAAATATAAAATATTTGCAAAATAGAGTGTTTGAAAAAGTCCAAAATTCCCCATTAAAATTTCTTTTTTAAAAATTTAAGTTTTGCAAATTTTTATGTACATATAATATTATTTCTAACTGTATTTCTATTATTGTGTATAGAAGTGAAACCAAAAATGTAAAATATTAGGGATTTTAGAAAACCTTTAAAAAGTCTCCGAACGCAAATGGATACCTTAACAGAAGGAACCGCAAGGACCTAGTCGTGGCTGGGAGGAGATTTAAAGCGGTTTAAGGGGTTGTGATCGCGAGTTGCCATGGTGACATGACCGTCATGCTTCGGTGTGTATATGTCGCAGGGAAAACGATGAAATTGTGAGCTTTTGCCAAATCCCTAAAGGAGATGATCAATTCACGCACGATGTGAAAAAATAATCGCCCTTGATGTCTTTCCTGTTGTAAGTAAATGAATTAATTATAAATCCCTGAACTGTTTTAGTGAAATAATGAAATTAGAACGAGTCAGCATTTTTAAAGAGGTCAATTTTACTATATAATTTGAATCTCAAAATGAAAATTGGGGGGGCAGAGTTCAATTGCTGCCAACTTCTCTGAGAAATGAAGAGGAAAACTAAATGAAAACAATGGGAAAAAATTAATTATCTTTTATATGTAAAAATCTTCTGTGCGTGTGTATGTGTCTAAACTCCTCCCAAACGGCTGGACCGGATTTTGATGCCGTGAAATTTTGTGTGGTTCCGCGGATTCACCTAGTTTAGATCTCACAATTCGGTCCAATATCGTAATAAGTTAAATATTAATTAAAACCAGTTTTAATTACCAGTTTTGGCGCCACAACTTTTATTTGTCCGTACTTCGTTGTAACACCGTTATTGTTACAACCATGACAAAGATGGCGTCAAAAATCAGTTTCAGCCAAAATGGAATTTCATGACGCTGTTCTACTGACTGTATTAGTTGACTTTGTTTAAAAATAAATGCTTTTAACAGTGATTAACTTAAAATATATTATTAAAATCTCACTTACAATAATGTTTTGCAAATTTTTCTAATTTAAATCTCCTAAAAAAGATGCTGCAAATATTTTTCAAGCAGATTGGTACATTTTCTTAACCTTTTCCTAAACGCTGCTAAGTTAATTTGAATTAAAATAATGCAACACTTCAAAGTTTTCTTGGAATTTTTCTTTATGAAAAAAAATAGATCTGCTTCTTTCTTTATACACAAAATATTTTTAAAGAAGGTGTATTTTTCCGTCTGTCGTAAGAGTACAACGAAAAAAAATTGGAAAACTCCACAAAATGCCAGTAATAGTTAATTACGGAAAGCTACCTCAGAACTAATGAGTTAGAGCGTTTATAGCGCACATGCGACAAAACACTTACGGAAGAAGATAAAGAGATTTTTCTGTCAGAAAAAAGATGCTTTTGAATTTTTATTTTATAACAGCAGTAAATAAATACCGAATTTTCCAGTAATTTTCAAATCCAATTTATTTAATTCTTAAGAAAACATTCATTGTAAAAATAATTACAGCGGATCTTAGTTTTTAATAATACATCGCAACTGATGTTTTCTTTTAGAGAAATAATTTACTGAAAAAACCTTAAAATATAGGAAAAGTTGCCCTGTTTTATTAAATAGTAATTATTTCCTAAATCTTTTAATACAAGGAATGTAAGCAAATTTTTTAGGCTCCCCGCTGCAATTTTTTCACAGAAGTTACATATATTTAATCGAAAAAAAATCAAACATCCGATAAAAGCAGTCGTTTTATAGTTAACTTATTCATAACTTCATATTTTTGATTCATTATTTAACCAAAATTCGATTTTTAAATTAATATATTTTTTAAGAATCAAAAGTTATATTGCGTTTATTATTTATTATTAAGTTATTTATTTAATAATAAATTCGCACAATGTCTGTTTTCTTGAGAACAAAACTGAAAGCTAGTTTGTAAATTTTTAATCGAAACAGAAATTTGGAAAAAAAAAAAAAAAATTTACTCCCTTGAAAGGTGTTTTTATTTGAAAAACCCTGTAAACGTGCCAGTTGAACGGATGGAAATGAAACCTGTCTGACAAAGAGAAGGGAAGAAATTTCTGAAAAAGGGATTTAAAATGAGATAAATGTAGAAATCACACGTTCAGTAACAACACAATACACACAAAGAAGTACTGGTGTCCAGAGAAAAAGGGAAAATTTCCATGGGGATTAAAATTGTACCCCACGGAAAAGCCCTGGTAATCCCAAAGGAGCCAAGGGAGAAAACAGACCCGCCGAACAGGACAAAAAGATGTGGAAGAAACTCGAAAAAAGAGTATTTTAATGATATATATAGAAATCAATATAATACACCAGAAGTGCTATATTGAAAAGCGCGAAGTGGAATTTCTTCAAGGTATAAAGCTGTATTAATTTGAAGAAGCCCGTGCAACGCCGGGGCCATCCAGCTAGTACCTCATATAAAATTAACTCTATAGTAAAGACAGTTTAATACCGCAATGCAAATGTAGGAAAAAATAATTATGTGCCGCATATTGGGGTAAAAATGTCATTAACACTGGAAGTACATCAATGATAGCGGAAAGCAACATGTGACAACAAATCAAATTTCCCAGTAATTGTATGCAATCATATATTGAATGTGCCTTTGCTTTCCTTCGTTCCCAAACAAAGCGAGAGGAGAAACATAAACCATAAGAGCGTAAGTTGGCCGAAGAAATTTCAGTAGAATATGCGCGGGAATTTCAAGTATAAACATGGATTTCGGCAGCATGTAAGTATGATGCAAAAGTTATATCGTTTATACCCGCGACCACCGGCCCAGTATTAGCAACTGTTAAGTGTAAAACAAATTTCGCGGACTATTATCTAACAGAGTGGCTTATATCTAGACACACAGACTGCTTTCATTTCTGACAAATATTATTTGCCGTATTGGGTACTTGCGTATTAGCAATCACCGCAGCCAAATCTGCTACCATGCGAATCACACTATTTTCCACCCAAATCTGACTGATTGGATTCTTTCATATAAAAAAATGTTAGAATCTTTAGCTGTTTCGATATTATGCGCGGATTTGCGGGACCACCTTTTGTTACGATGGTGCTAATATACAAATACCTTTGTGTGTTCTAGAGCAGCAGCCGCACTAATGGTACATAAAAATTTTGCATGATCCACAGAAAAATTGAGATACATTTCGGAATTTCGTGATATACTTGCACAAAAATCAACACCATCGTTAAAGGCCATTGTGCCTCACTACCAATAGCAATGCAATTTATCAGTGTAATACTATGACTGCCTAAGTATCTAAAAAATGTAACAGACACTGGAAGCGGGATTGACTTAAAAATAAGGAAGATTAAATTTAAAACATATAAAATTGCAAAAACATTAAAAAAGTGAAAAAATATAAAAAATACTAACAAAATATTTAACTTTTAAATGCAATCAATCAACAAGGTAGCTCAATTCCTGATGCAACAGGAAACACCTATGTTTCATTTCACATAATTTGAACAAATTAATCACAAAGGATCAATTTCACTATGATTTCAAAATGAAAATTAATTGACAGAACAGAATTCACACCCACTGCACTTCGGCTGGAGAAATAAGAACAATTAAAAAAATTAAATGAAGAACAATGAAAAATAAATCATACCTCACGCACAAAATTAACACTATCGTAAAAGACAGCTCTCAATAGCAATGCGATACATCACAAAATAAGTGTAAAAATAAATCTCTTTGTTTACATTTCATCAAAAATTGAAAGTATATTTTTTATTTGTAAGTACAGTTTTTATTCAAATTAATGCAGCATTTTTTTATGTATAAGAGTGCCCTCGCAAATATGTTTTGAATATTTTTATGAACTTATTTAGCGTACTTCTTTAAAATTATTTTGGTGCCGCTACTATCGCAACCTATTGATGACATTTATATGAAATGAAGTAATCAGAAGTTTATCTCAGTGCGCACATAAAAATTCATGCGCCAACTTGGCTAAGTTGCCAATAGAGTTGGTGATTGCTTCGTAATAATACGTGGGCAAGTACCTTTTCTTTTGCCGAGCCGAATTTTGTGTATTATTTCTCGCTTCTTGTAAGCCTCGCCGCGTACTGCAAGTGGCGCACCAGTCTTCTTTAATCGAGCTATTATAGCAACATGTAGCTGGGGCAGCCGAAGTTATGTTCATTAAATACCAAACAGATACCGCACAAAAGAAGGGCACAATGGTTTTTGATTAACCAATATAATCCCATTGCTCCATCGTTACATTGTCTAATGCCAGCCGCGAGTGTAATGGAAATGGTAAATTTGCGTACCACGGCTTATCAAACCTATTGGTGATTACGCGCCTTGAACGCGCGATTGCCAATTCAACACATGCCAAAATTGTATCGCCGCAGCGCGCAAGTGAGTTGTCTTTGGAATGTTGCGATTAAATACGCATATACTGAATAAAAAATTATCCAAAGTATATATATCCTGAGTATAAAATGAAATGAAACATGTTACTAATATATTAACGCATAAGTGTAAAGAATTCTGAACTATTATTTTATCACGCAAAAGTTATAATTTCTGGAAAAAAGGAAAATTTTATAAAATATAACGAATAATGACACCTGCCCAGATTTTCTGCAAGTACCTAAGCGCACATCACTGTGTACTGGGAGCCTGGAAATATTAGCCGATAAAGGCATCGCTACGTACACATACAAAACAAATTGGTACGCATGCAATATCTAACCTATTAAGGACATTATATACCGCTATCTTTGGCTTCGCTTAACACCCAACACATATGACATTATAGGAAAATCGGCGTTGCCAACTTTAGCGTGTTATATAGAGTTGGTGTGTGTGTGATTGTGCTGCAATAATACGTAAGTACCCCTTTTATTTGTTTCCCCACTTTTGAGTTTTACTACTTTTGTAAACTCGTGGCACCAGTCTTCTTTTTCTTTTAACTGGCTTGGTTTTCAAGCAACAACATGTGTACAGCTAGGTTATAAAATAAAAACAATCCTACAATGATGTAACAAAATAAAAATAAGCCAAATGGTTTTGACAAAACCCAATTTCGTACAAGAAATTGGGGAAAAATATATATTAGAAACTCCATGGGTTTCCATATTTCATAGGAACATGCAATTTCAAAAATGTCGCGCCGATTTAAAAAACGGGTTTAAGAACACACGTCTATTTTACCTCGCCCGCAAATACCATCATCGCGCAAAATGGAAAAAAAAAACGTAAGTAAATTAAAAAATATAAAAAAATAAAAATTATATATTGAATTAAAAAGGCCATGGGAGAGAAAGTATGCGAATCTCCACTAATATTCTTGATATTATGGAAACCGGGACGTTCTCGATGACACACAAAATGAGTAAAATTTGCTTTTCGAAAGAAATATTATTTTCAAAACAGAAAGACTCCATAAAATAAAGTACCCTGTGCTCATAGCACCCGGCAGACAACTGCGTCTGCTGTGGTATAGGGGGCCACTTCTGATTTGGCGGGATTTTATCTTCATGTTATGCAGGAAAGATATCGAATTCATTATAAAATAAAATAAATAATTCCGGAAAGTACCTTGGCGACCACTCTTTAGTCGCCAAAGCAAAATGGATCGCGCCAAGTGGCCCCCTATATACTCGCTACACACTTCCCAAACCGGCCCAGTACCGTCAAATAAGTGGCGTCATTTACAAAACAAGTGCGAAATTTGGAAAGCGCATGCACGTGTCTTTTCTATATTTGTGCCTTTAGGTAACATAATTCTTTCCTGGCAATATATAACGTCACGCAGCCATGCCGTTTTGTTGCTATAAAAATAAAATCTTTATTTTTAAAATGCTGGTGTTCTTTTTTTGAATGACTTTTGTACCTTGGGATAAAAATGGAAATGAAAAATGACAATATTTCAGAAAATGGTATCGGTATTAAATGGTTACCGCTAATGACAAAGCCTGTCAAGTCCTCACTTGAAAGAAGCAATGGAATTTTCAAAACTCTGAAAACATTTTGAAAATCCCAAATAAAGTGAACGGCTCAAAGATTTTGTGAGCTTCAGTACCTCTCAAATCGTGGCCCGTCTGTACTGATCGGTTCTCAAAGCATCCCTGCTTCCTTTGGCTCAGCCTTTTATTAGCCAAGCCTGGTAGCTTTGTAATGCTTGCTCCCCAAAGCCGTGTTCCTTAATGCAAGCGTTGGATGCCTGGACAATGAGCCTTTACTTTAATGTTGCCCCTGCCGGTGCTTTTGCGGTGGTCGTGTCCGCGCACCCATTTTTAGAAAAGTTTCCTGGAAGCCGCTGCAAGCTTTTCAAAGGCCACAGCCCCGCGAAGTTAAAAGGTCGAAAACCGATACGCATAAATGTTCCCGCGCCTTTTACCTTAAATCATTGAGAAAGTGGTCAAAAAAGTTGTAAGTGTAGTTTCTATGCGTACCGCACGCCTTTTCTCCACAGCAAAAGAATTTCGTCCAGCCTACAAAACATACGTTTCGTGATGGACGGGTATGTTCCAATACTATCAAATGAGCCTTTCGGTTAGGTCAAGTAATATTTTTGCAGCAGAAGAATTTCTACCCTCTGTGCCCTCCTCGTCCAGAGATATTAAGGTTTGCTTGTCTGACAGCTTGGTGATTTTGTAAATTGCTCTCAGGACTCTCTCAGTCTTGCTCCCATCCTCTTTTGACGTGGCCGATGCACTCCCCCTAGTTTTTCAACAGGAAATTCATCACAGTATATGTTTGATTCTTGAACTCTTAGGAACCCCTTCGAATCTCATTCTCAAGGTACTGAACATACTGAACATTGTAATTTGTAAGGAGCGGACTGAAAATCCGCAATGCTCCTTCTACCTCCATTTCTCCCGCCTCTAAATCCATGATAGTTTTACCTAAGTACTATCACAGGTTTTGTTCGTATTTTTGCACTCTCAAAGTAATATTTTGATAGACACTCAAAATCAATAACTTTTCCCCTTATCGAGAGTAGGTTGCAGTGACAACACCATTCTTCTCGAAGAAAGTGTCCTCTTCTGCCAGGTTCCATCAAGAGTACTCTGGCTATGTTCTTTTACTGTGTTCGATTTCAATGACAGCCCCATTAATTCGTTAACCATTGAACGAGATGAAACAGTTTCCAACGCTTTAAAAATTTGGCATACAGTCTTTCAAATTTAACTGGAGGAGGAGTGTGTTCATCAGTGCAACAAAATATCTGAGCTGCACTTTTTGCCAATTACATAATGCACCTCATGCTATAAATAGACTTCACCCATGTCATTTCCATTCCTGACACGCAGGTATTTGAAGTCATTGAAGAATGACCAGAACTACAATATTACTTGCAAGTTGCTGACACACTGGTAGAAAGGCCTTTGCGGACTACTTATTTTCAGCAACATCAAAGCAGAAAGATTCATCACAATATCTGTATTTTGCAATATTGTTGAAAAATATCATTGAGCATATTTAAGCCAATAACATACCTGCTATGAGCGCTTCCAACTGAAAAATTATCTTCATAGTCCCTTAAAAGCATCCTTCACTCTTCTCAATTTTCTTCTAGATGTACTGATTATCAACTCGTTCAATTTCAGCATTTACTGAAGTGTTTTACGAATTAAACGACGTTTGACTTGCCCAAACTTTTTTGTTCGAGGCATTGCAGATGTTTAAAAATTCTCGCAAATTGCAAACAAATTGAATGTGCACAAAAAAAAGTAAATTGGCAGTCAAATACGAAGTTCGTAATTCACGTGTTTGTAACTCAAGCACGAGAAAGCAAAACGTTTAAAAATTCCCACAATATAGCTTGGGTATAAAACAAGATTGAGTTGAGTAGGTTATAGTCCTTCAAACCACAAGAATAAAATAAATAAATCAGATTAAGTGATATAAAACACTAATCTACATAAAAACATACTTCGGTCAGCTGTAAAATGGCGTGGTGGAAGATTTAAAGGATAACGCAAACAACAGGCGTGATAGCTGTTGCTTAAATTAAAACACCACTACTCGATATATTAAGCTTTAAACCTATACATGTTATAGCATTTTGGAATCAGTATTAAATCTACTTTTTTTAAGATGAAAAATTGAAAATCGATTTTTTCCAGGTTTGAACGTTCCTGTTCCCTCTATTTCCTACTATCTAATACAGGTAACGAAAACGGAAATGCAATACTAATCGCTAATTGCAGTAATAAGAACTGAAATAATTCTTATCAATAAGTAGAAGTTTTCCTTTTGGTTTGTAAAAATTATAATTTTGCTGTATAAAAGAAATAAATATATATACCTCATGAGAAATTACTGAAAAAGTAAGTTGTAATTTGTGTTGAAATCCCCACACATAAACATTCCGCGATAATACTATCCAAATGTTGCCAAAACTACAAAACAAAAATTTTAGTTGTTAAAAAAGAATAATCATTTAAAAAATTATTTATTTGAAAATAATACTACTCATATGAAAAAGAACAGAAAATTGGATAAATATTCCAACCGATAAACATAGCCATAGTAAAAAATAGTGTAGTTATCTTGAAAAATTGCGTGTAAAATGTGAATTTCTTTCCATTTAGTGAGAAACGCGACAGCATATGACGTCATAACACCAGAAAATCACTTAAAAATTAAATTTTAAAAAATTTAGAAAGAATTACGAAATAATAAGTACATAAGAACCCGTCCGGATTCGCATGCAACGTTATGTCAAAAATTCAGAGGAAATGGTCCAGTAATTTTGGATATTAACAGCTTTGAACAAACACACATTACATTTTTGTTTATACAGATTGTTATTTTTTTGTTATACCTGCTTTCTATTTGGATGTCTTAAGAATAAGGGGACATGGTACGATTTACGCAAAAATTTTAATTTAAGGATTTTTACTATTTTTTGGTTGCCTCCTATGTATGTGTGTACACTATGTTAAATATATTTTGTGCTCAAAATTCTCATAAAAGCTGCCATGAAATTTTTAAGCGAGTAAAACTTTGAAATTTTTGAAGTATTTTAAAAATGCTACTCCTCCTACAAAAATTTATATATACGCATAAAATTTGATTTACATGTACATCAAACTATTTATAATAAAAGTTGGTATGGGTTTTGCGTTAACGTGATTATATTTTTACAATACTCTTTTATGGATCTCTATTGAAAATTCCTTTAAAAAGTATAAATTTGAGTTTTACCTTATTTTTAAAAATAAATATTGCTTTTGATTTTAATGCATACCACCCTTTTGTTACATGTACCATTGGGAATAGGTAAAAATTTCAAAGCATTAGGACGCAATAGAAAAAAAAGCCTTAGCATTTTAAATGAAGACAAGTTAGTTATTTTATCTTTCTGAGATAAGTTTAAAGTTTTGATTTGCTATAGGGATGTGAAAACGAACGTAAAAAGCTATCATAATTCTGCGTTTTTAAGTTTGTTTCTCAAATTTTGTGTGAGGTTATAGAGAAAAGTATATATAAAGAAAATTAGGCTAAAAAATTAAATTTTGATTTTTTGACCGATTTCGTTCAATTGAATCGTACTGCGTCCTTAAAAAAATGTCACTTCAGTATACACAAATGCATTTATGAAAACATGAGTACAATGCATACAGTAAATTCTTATTAATGTTTTTAAAATATAAATTTTAGGAAAACAGGAATTTTTATAAAAAATCTTACCTTACCAAAAATGTCGCCAAAAATTTATTATGCACGATAATGAAGAATAAGATTCTTGGTTCATTTCAAATTTCATTGTTTTACTGGATGAAATGTCTTTTACTATTGTTTAGATGAAAAGTAGGTGTTTACATATGGCCATTTTAACAACTATTACCTGTTCAGTATCTATATTGCTGCATAAGGGTATCCTCATTTCTCTTGCCATTTATCTCATTTTTAAGCTATTGAAATAATTTTTATAATTATCATTTTTTTCATGTAGCTAATCGTTTTGCAAGGTATTATGTAGAATCATCACAAACAAGTTATTCAGTATTTAAAAGTATAAAAATTTCGAAAGGAAAAATTTCACTATTTGTTTTTAACTACACCACAAAAAAATTTCGTCCAGGTACTAAATTTTAAATTAAAAGTTAAAGTTTTCATCATTTTTACAAACTCGGCTCCACAAGTACGTAAGCAAACTTAGAGTTAAACTTACAGTTTATTATACACTTAATCTACAGTTAATTGTGTATGATTAAATGAAATTTTGTGGGGGCTCTGCAAATTCTCAGATTTAAAAAGGCAATGTTTACACTTAATTTGTCAAAGTGGGCGTGGCCCTTGGCAGCTGATTATTTTTTAAAAATCATTTTAAAAAATACTTCTAATTCATATAATGACCTGTATGTTATATCATTGCAAAGGTAATGATTTGGAGATTTTAGAAATATCAAAATCTCAAAATCGATTTTCAAAATTTTTTTACCCTACTGACTGCTCTTTAAAAAATCTAATAAAATACATTGCATTAACTGAAAATATTAGAGAAAGTATGAGTATTTTCTTTAGTCGTGCGGAAAATGGAGTTCAAAGATAGTATTTTCGAAAAAGAAACTGCACACACATATAAGAACTGGATTTCATTTGTAAAAAAATTCAATTATAAATACAAATATAATTTACTACATATAGATTCTCTAGTCCCAACCTTTTATTTTTAATAAAAAGTAATTTTTTACTTAAAACACCCAGAGAAAGTTATTAAGATAAAATAAACAAGTTTGTTTCTGGACCCATTATTTAAAAAATTTCTTTTACAAACTATTTAACTACTGGCTATTAGAAGGAACTTAGAATCCTTTAGATTATAATCTTGTGACGCTTTGTTGATTACAGATACCTTCGTAAAGTGATTGCAGA
This sequence comes from Trichonephila inaurata madagascariensis, assembly GCA_019973955.1. Taxonomy (NCBI): domain Eukaryota; kingdom Metazoa; phylum Arthropoda; class Arachnida; order Araneae; family Nephilidae; genus Trichonephila; species Trichonephila inaurata. The sequence continues at coordinate 6,729 of BMAV01006229.1, read as the reverse complement.
CGCTGTAAACCTGGTGTCCAATCTTTGAATCTTTCTTTGACTAGTGTGTGGGATTTAGATGCTGTTCTCCAATCAGTCTATTAATTAAAAATGAATCCAGATCCTCCCTTCCTTAAAGTCCCTCAATAGTTTTGTTCTTGTTAAAAGGTGAGTAGTAGATTGTGTCGTCCCTCGTTGCTTAATAATGGACAAGGACTCGTAAAAACTATCGCAACAAATAGCATGTAGATGACCTTAGAAAACAATGTTGATTAAAGATATACAAAAATCACAAACAATTGGTGTAGCTCTTCTTTACTACTGATGTTAAATACTTAGTAGATGTTAATTATGCATTAAAGAAATTGAATCAACTTCCAAATGCAACATCAATAAGTTAAATATAATAAAAGAACCTTAACTTTAATGGAAATTTAATTCAAAATATTTTAATTTTTTTTTTTAAATTTCAGCTACACGTACCAGTACATCACGTAGAGCACCATGATCTCCAGCCCTACACTTTCGGAAACAGCATGAAGGACCACCACAATGAGCAACAACGGGAGGAGGCCGGAGACGGACATGCAGTCAAGGGAAACGACGGTTTCACCAATATGCCCGTGAAATCCGCCGATAGGTCAACTGCGTCGCCGACCACGGTGGTTTCCAGAGCCTGTAGGTCGAAAACTAACGAACCCTGAACCGCCGTAAATCCAGAACCCTGCCACCGTTCACTTGATCTCCGACGCCCTACGCTCATGGAGCTTATCCCGCTCAAGGATATGATGTCGTCCCAGTCGTTTAAACCTTGGTGGCTGATACCTATTCTGGATACGGACATGCAGCTCCTTTGGCCGGGCATCATGGATATGTAGCTCCTTTGGCCACTGTTCCCGTCGGACACGACTGTGATCTGACCAGTGCTCTTTTGAGAGGATTGGGATACCCCAGATATGGATTCTAAACTGAGGCGTGCGAATTGGCTAGCAAATTGTTCGTTTTGTTTAAATAAATGTTGCATTGCATTATATGTTTCTGTCATTCACAATTACATTAATCAAGATATCATTTTAGTCAAGTAAATAGTAGTTTATAATTATAAAATGGCGAAACGTTATGCCAAATTCATAATTTATTAAAAAATTCAAAATTAGCTAAAAGCTCATTTCAGTATAATAAGAGAGGTATACTTTAATTGTATGAAAAAAATTTCAATCATATACATATAACATATTTTGAGAAAAGGTACATCGAAAACAGCCTATTTAACATTGTCATTATATATAGAGAGAGATGTTTCCAACTCTCCTTAAGGTATCCGACTACGTTCGGAACCATGATTTAAAAAAAGCGCATAAATGCATAATTTTCATGATATTTAGTGTCACTTAGATTAGAATACATGTATAAAATTGTTTTAAGAACATTTTGACAAAATTATTTGGGCACGATATTTTAACAAAAATGAATATAGAAATGACCCATTTTCAAAATGTTCTCTTTTGTGAAAAAAAATGCTTCTATTATAATAATATTTTGCCCCGTATTAACCTGAATTTATGTACAGAGGTTCAACCAACTGTGAATGTCTGAAATATATGACTTAGAAGGGTTTATCCATATTTTACGACAACAGAGAGGAGCAATTTTAAGAAAAACGCCAATAATTATTTAAATTCAGGTAACTCTGAGCACAATGTGAATTTCTTCAAAAAATTTAGTTGAGCTCCTCTGTAGAGAGGTTTGAGCTTTATATACAGGTAAATATTATTATAATAGAAGCATTTTTCTGCCAAAAAGGAGAATTTGGAAAAATTATTCTGGGCTACCTTTTGCCAAAATATTGTATTTTAAATAATTTTTGTCATAATATCCCAAAATGTAATTTTATACATGTATTCTAATCTAAGTGATACCTAAATATGTACTAAAATTATCCATTTATGCGCTTTTTTAAAATCATGGTTCCGAACGTAGCCGGATACCCATATCAGCATTGGCCAGTCGTCATGACCGCCGACCAATTGACGAAATATTAGAAAAGGTTATTCCGGCGTGCAATCTGCCGAAATTTGTACATGAATATCATGGATAAAGTCAACTCTTCCGGCAACACTGTCAAGATGATTTTATTGCATTCCAAAAGCCTTCTGAAATAATTTAACTGGAAACAGCCCATGAAAAGATCGTACTTCGGAAAGACGTATACATACGTCGGCGGCATTTAAGATGTTTAAGTCGTGTTGTAGGCTTAGCTTCAACGTATAGCATTATAGAATTCAATTCACTGTTATTGTATGGAGGAAGGGGACTCGATAAAAATTATGATTGAATATTGAATCGCAAATATTGAAAGTTTGAGAAGCACTGCTTTATATATTAAAAAAAAAAACAGTATTTAAATTATATCGGTATCTAATATTTGTATGCTCTTTTTTCTTTGTCTTTATGTCTATCTTTTTTATACCCGGTTCACTTGTAAATTTTGATCTTATTCAGAGAAATATTGGGCAAGTGACAAAAAAAATTTTTACTTGATCCAATTCTATTTTTTTATGCTTCCAAAAAGATGTTACAAAAATAAGAAGACGTATAATCGATGTTCCGTTACTTTGACTTTAAAAAATGATGCCTCTATCTTTAATTATTTTACAGGTTAATTGCATCGAATATATTATTCAGAGCCTCAAATATTTTTACAATTTTTTTTTCTTTTTGCAATTGGCTATCTGTGTTAAACACAAAGGGAGAACGATTTGAAAGCAGATTTTTTAATAAGCTGGGAAAACCAAATTAACGAACTGAGGGAAAAGGATTTAAGAAATCATCCGGCTAATATGGACTGTGAAAGATTTCTTGCGAATGAATGGTGTTGTATGATAAACGGAAACTCTGATTAAGGTATCCGACTACGTTGAAAACGTCATTTTCGGTCAAAAGTCACATTTTCTTTTTATTTGATATTTTTAAAATTCAAACGATTATCTTTCTAAATCTGCCTTTGTTCTTTGTCTGCGCGATAATTAGAAAAGAAGTTACAGTTGTTTAAAATATTATCACAGCGGTGAAATCAAAACCGGAAGAGGTGGAATCGAAACCGAAGTTGATCGTTTAACATGCTTTTACCCATAATTTTGCAATTTTGAACCAACATAATTTTAAAACAATTTCTTAATAATTTTCAAAAACTATTTTATTGATAGGCATCAATTTCAATCTTTTAATTGGACTTTTGCGATTATAACATCTGTTTCTTCTGACCTCACATGTTTTGTTTGATTTGAATCTTGCGAATGTTGCTCCCCAAATTTCTTCAAGAAACTGAACTTTTCGTTTTAATTGTACAAATTTTTAATCGTTAATTGTTTCTGAAAATTTGGCTATTATCTACTTATAACGGGTACAAAATGGATTAAATTAACCCCTTGGAAAACACACAACTATGTCAGTGACTGATTCACAAAAACAGTGGAACTGTTGACTTGTAGTGTTTTGACTTGATAAAGCTCAAACTGTAAATGAACAAAAACTGGCCAAGTAAAGCATTTTTCAAAGAAATAAAGAATGCTTTTAGTGAACATTAAGAGGTAATAGAATATTTTATTCCTAAATTGGGAAGTGTGTTTCAAGTTTGTGTTTCCAATTGCCTTTTGAAAGCAATCTTGTACCTGCGGTAATGAAGATTGCGCTGTTTGGACTGACTTCTAATGTGACTTCAAAATGCTCCAAGTGTATTTTATTGTCCTTTTTCAGCTACTGAAAAGCTGGGTAAAAAGCAAAGTGTTACACTCTGCAACTTATTTGTGGAAGGTGAGAGTGATTGAAAGATGACATTCCTCGGTGAAAAGCTATGTGCTAAACTGAACTCGGCCTTGTATGACAAAAAAGGACTTTGTGAAAGAAAGTCTTGGCTGCTTGCCAGCACTAACGGCTAAAAGTATTGGTGCCATGCATTGATACTGTTTTGGAAGCAAAGAGCATTACAAAAAAATGTTCCAAAATGTCAACTGAAGAATGTGGAATATCCGTTAAGGCAGTGAATACGGCTGGTTCTATCGCCAAAATGCAAGCTCTTTGAAACCTCGGCGTATACCAACCCCGTGTTCCGCATTCAAAACGTTATCAAAAGTTTTAGAATTTGGTAAGTCCAGTCAAGTACAAGCGTGTTCCCTGCAATCGTCTGGGATTTACTTCCCAAATATGGAATCTATTGGTGCGTAGACTATCTTTTTATGTTTTGGTTCTTACGAAATCTTAAAAATATGTATTTCTATTGTGATGGTAATTCCAAGGATACCTTTCTGTTAAAGATGTGTATGGTGTCAACAATGTCATCAAATATGAGCGTATAAGATACTCTAAGAAATATTGAGTAGTCGGCAAAGAAAAAATTTTCTTAAAAAGCCAGAAATACCCTCGGTGAGAAGGGAAAAACTTCTATCAATGTTATGTTTAATAAAATCTCTAAACTTGTGTAGCACAATACCCAATCACGTCAAAGCCTGCTAAGTGCCACAATAGCGGTATTTTTTCACCGTTTTCGTTCCAGCAGGGAAAGAAATCCATGGCATGGTCTATGCTTGATTGAGCTGAGAAATGGCGTGACTATCAGCGAGGAAACGACTGCGGGAGGCAAACAATAAACAGAAAAGTGTAGGTTTTTTCGTGAACTCGCTATATTGTTTAACATGTGTACATGGAAGCAGTGTGATAAGCAGTTATTATAAAATTGCCTCCACGGTAAGACACACAAATACAAATGCATCATTATTTAACGCCCGTTTGTTTTGTGGCAAATCGTTTCGAAAAACTTTTATTGAGCTAAAAACATTTTCTTTTGGGTACCCATATTGCCATATTTTAAAAAAAGCTTTTATTGATTTTGTTAGGTATTTTGAAAGCATTTGGCATAAATTCAGGGAATTATAGACTGCGTGATGAGAGATTTGTTGATATCTTTCGGAGTCGGTGACTCGAAACAACATTCTTTGCCTTTTGCAAAATCAACCAGAAAAAAAAAAAGGGGCCCAAAGAATGAAAAAATTTTTTAAAAAATACCAAAGAGTGGAAATCTGTTAAATATAAAACTGTAGAGAGTTTTAGTTAGTTATATACTCTTGTCATATCTTGTTTTGAAATTGTTTATAAAGTTTAAATGCATTTTTCTCAAAACTATTTTTTTGTACCCATAACGTTCATCAAAACTTATTAGAGATACTTGTATGAAATTTTACACAAATGTTATTCATTGTATTATTCTAGAGGATGGCCTACAAGCTAAGTAATTGAACAATTTTTAGTTATTTTATAGTTGTATTTTTTTCTGGAAGTTTCGATAATTTGATTGAATTTCCCAGTTCGCTAGCTCGACTGGCTATAACTTTTGATTCAAAAGAAATAATTTAACACTTGTAGGTCATCCTCAGAAATGTGTTTTAAAAATGTTTTTGCAGCAATATTTTATGAAAATATAAAATTTTTAAAAAAAATAAGTGTTTGAAAAAGCCCAAAATTTCATTAAAATTTCTTTAAAAATTTAAGTTTTTCAAATTTTATGTACATATATTATTTCTAACTGTTTTTTCTATTATTGTGTATAGAAGTGAAACTAAAAATGTAAAAATATTAGGGATTTTTAGAAAACTTAAAAAAAAAGTCTCCGAACGTAGTCGGATACCTTAACAGAAGGAACCGCAAGGACCTAGTCGTGGCTGGGAGGAGATTTAAAGTGTTTAGGGGTTGGGATCGCGAGTTGCCATGGTGACATGACGTCATGCTTCGGTGTGTATATGTCGCAGGGAAACGATGAAATTAGAGCTTTTGCCAAATCCCTAAAGGAGATGATCAATTCACGCACGATGTGAAAATAACGTCTCTGATGTCTTTTCCCTGTTGTAAGTAAATGAATTAATTATAAATCCCTGAACTGTTTTAGTGAAATAATGAAATGAACGAGTCAGCATTTTTCTAGAACTATGTTTTCGATTTCTACCCGACCTTTACCTTCCCTCTTTCTCCTCAACACATTTTGCCCTGCGACGTTTACAAATAAAAATGAATGTTTATTTGTGTGTCTCTTATGCCTTCTTAAACCGTTCATGCGATTACGATGAAACTTTGGGGAGTGGTTTGACACATGCCTGCGAATGTTTCTGATTTAGTAAAACTATGCTCCGAAAGATGCCCAGTGGCGTTTCAGGGGATTATAAGGGCGTTATAATTAATTATTTCCATTTTTAAAGTATTAGACGTACAGTCTTGAAATTTAACAAGCAGATTTCATGCATGGAGTAGAGATTTATGAAGAAATGGGTTTTACAAAAATCGACCCCGTTGCGGGGAATTAAGTGCTGTTATAGGTAAATATTCCCGTTCTTGAACTATTTCAACTACAGACTTAAAATTTGGCAGCCATGTTTCTTTCATAGAGAGAGATCTACTACAAAAGAGATTTTTATGAAAACTGACCCCCAAGGAGGTTGCGAGGGGTTAAAGTGGCGTTACAGCCATTCCAGTTTTCGAACTATTAGACGTACAGTCTTGAAATTTGGTAAGCAGATTCCTTTTATAGAGTAGATACCCGCTACAAAATGGTTTTAGTGAAATTCGTCCTCTTCCCCGAGTAACGTTGTGGGGGATTAAAGGGCGTTATAGATAATTATTTCCATTTTTAAACTATTAAACGTACAGTCTTGAAATTTTGCACACAGGTTCTTTTCTTGAAATAAAGATTCGCTACAAAAAAGT
>BMAV01006228.1:0-26181 GCA_019973955.1 Trichonephila inaurata madagascariensis | reverse complement strand
TACATTTCGCATTCATACGAAGGAAAAGTCTTATGTTGGTGAAATGTGCTACAAGGGTTTTTCTCGAAATCATGATTTATTAGTTCATACACAGGAAAAACCTTACGTTTGTCATCTCTGCAACAAGGGCTTTTCTCGACATGTTTATTTAAAAAGACATTTATTGGTTCATCCAAAGGAGAAGCCTTATGTCTGTGAAATGTGCTGGAAGGGTTTTTCTCGAAGAGGGGAAGGCTGTTTCTCACTTTCAATTCTCTGCAAAAAAGTCTTCTGCTGAATCAGCATGTAGTTTGTGTGCTTTATGTAAAAGGAAACATTTTCTATGGGTTTAAATGTGACTCACTATTAGTGCTAAATATTCAACACGTATCAAAATAATTGTATTATACTAATGAAATAAAGTGTCACTCATCGCTGCATAATCAGCAAAAGAGAAAGTTGCTTTTCTTTTTAGTTTCAAAAGCTTGAGCTATATTGGTGGAAGCAAGTGTCAAAGGAATAAATCAAAATTTTGTTTGCAGCCGTAGTGTAGTAGAAGAAAATGTTATTTCTATCAACATGCATAATTTGGATTCAAAATAAATTCGGTGAAAAAAACCACTTAGAATAATTAGGCAGGGGAAGTGAATCTAAACTTCACAAGAAATTCCCTTTGAAATAGATATTAAAAGCAACTGCAATTTTTTGAGTTTTGTGTTAAAGAAGTCATAATCATTTTTATTAAAAAAATTTTTGTACTTCTGGGTCAAATCAAGCTAATAAAAATATTTTCTAGAGTACAATTTTCTTTTGTTAAATATTTTTCTCTTGTCAATTTTTAAGTGAATGGAAGCTGATAATTATGAAATATAATTCATTGAACTACCAGAATTCTAGAAAGCAAAATTCATGTGAAAATCTGGAAGATGACTCACACAGATAACCACATCTATTTTAATTTGCTAGATGTCATTGCCGGAGCGATTAAACTCTTTGAAGGAAATTGCGTAAGCTCTGCTATTGGTTCTACATATATATGTGAACAAATTTTTTCTCATATGAATTGTATTCCCAGTCTATGAATAAATTGTTTGATAGCTGAACATTCAGTATTATTTCAAATTGAAATCCACAAATTGTTCCCTGGTATTGCTAAATTAAACAGCTTTTCACACACATACAGAGCAAAATTTGCATTAAAACCTTAATTTTTATATTTAACTATGTTGTGTGAACACTTATAATTTTTGTTTATTTCTTGTTTTTATAAATATTTTTTTAATATGCATAATTTATTTATAATTTTGTGTTTTTATTTATATTAAAGAATAATCATATTTGTTTACTTATTATGATGTATTTACGTTAAAGATGCATATTTTATGTGTACAGCTATAAAGCCGTACACATAAGTTCAATGTTAAAAAATAGGACCCGAATTTGGTTATTTTTTTCAGATACAAAGGAATTGAAATATTAATATTATATTGTGCCTTCACTATCTTATAGATAACACTGGGCAACAAAAAAGAAACATTTTTTTTTGTCTCATAAAGAAAAATATGGGATTCTGATAGCATTTCTTCTCCTGAATTCAAATATGATATTGATTTTTCTTCATGACGGAAGGTTTTCGAGAGACGCATTTATAATTTGAAACACTTTAATACTTTTTAGATTCCTCAGTACACAATATTCAGACTCGTCTAGAAATTCATAAATCACGATTTTCTTTTATATTTCGCCTGTGGAGTATCCCTCTTGATGGTCCAACAATAATCGGCAAGCATATTGGCATTCCATTTGCCTTGATATCTCTTTTCTATCACTGAAATCTCCTGATGAAAGCGTTCCCCCATGCTCATCGCACACTGCAGCAAGATTTTCCGGGAAGAAATCTAAGTGAGAGTGTAGGAAGTGTATTTTTAGCACAGATTACAGCTCAAATTTTTATAAGATCATGAACAATATCACGGTAATTTTCCGCCTTTATATGTCCCAAAAAACCGTGAGTTACATTTTTGAATGCTTGCCAAGCTGCTTTCTCCAGTGGATTTTATAGTTCCTCAAACTTCTCATCATGCATTAGTGATCGTATTTGTGGACCCACAAATATCCCTTCTTTTATTTTTCCTTCACTTATTTTAGGAAACTTCTGTTTTAAGTACATGAAACCAGGAGTATACTCCATGGCTTTACGAAATTCTTCATTAATCCTAGTTTGATACGTAACGGAGGTAGATACACAATTTTAAGATTACAAAATGCATCATGTTTCACATTTTTCTGTCCAGGAATGAATGATTCACGTTCTTTTCTGATGTAATGGTTTTTTTCTGTCCCTACCATCCCAAAGACACAAAAAACAACAGTACTTTGTGTAACCAAGCTGCAGACCAAGAATAAGTGCAATTATCTTCAAATCACCACAAATATTCCATTTATACACTGCATATTGAAGCTTTGCCAATATAAATTGAATTTTCATATGTTTCTTTCACACTAGCAGAGTGAGCCACAGGCATTGATGGAAATTTATTTCCATTATGCAGAAACACTGTTCTTTTAAACTTGCTTTGGAGGTATCAATGAACGAGCGCCATTCTGTAGGGTTATATTCAATACCAAATGTCTCCATAAGAGAAGAAATGTCATTACAAAACACTAAGCCATTTTCTTCAGAAAAAGAGTCTTTACATTGAGAATGACGACTACGATAAGTACATATTTTTGTATTCTTTTGAAGAAGATTCCATCCTTTTAGCCGGGAACCAAGCATTTCAGACTTTTTTGGATAACTTTAAATCTTGTGTGAGATCGCTAAGATCTTCTTGAGTCAATAAATGAGGCTCAGATGAACAGCTTGGTTCAAAAGTTGTATCACCACAAATTGTTTCTTCTTCCTTACTTGTATCGGAACCTGAGCTCTCTTCATCTGTCACATGTTCTGGAGGCTTTGGTATGGGAAATTCTTCGCTGTGTGGAACTATTCTCATTGCAGATTGCAAGTCAGGGTACACCACTGTATGTTTTGATTTTGACAATCCTTTTAATGCTTGTTAAGCAGAAATAACAGTCAGAGGAGTGATCTTTGGGTTCCCTCAAAATCATAGGGATAGCAAATAGCATGTGGCGTGTGCCCTTCTTTCATGCAGTGAGAAGCCTACTACACGATAAACAACAGATATGTTTGGTCCCCCACTTTACACCCATAATAAAGTTCATAACACTTTTTTACTAATGAAGTAAGGTTACCTTTGGGACTTGTGAGCGTCACTTCACCACATATATAACAAAAATTGTTATGATGATTTAAACAAGCTCTATGCATTTTGTAACTAACAACAAATAAAAAGAAATAAATTTGTAAATACGTAACATACAACAATCCAGACATAAAGCACTCACAATTACGTGTTTACTGGTTCACTACTATCTCACAACTGACATCGTTCTAACGAATGCATGCTAGTCTAGACCATGTCTGGTGCCAAAGTGTCTGAACTTGCACAACAGTAGCAATGATACCATTTGAGTTAGCTCATGTGGTTCCATCATGTTTACAATGGACAAATGGTCGTTTATTAAAAAAATATTTAAATACATTAATTGAACTTAAAATTAAAAAACTTGGGTGATGGAGAAATTCTGAATACATATTTGAAAACACGATAAAAACTGCATTAAGTACAACTATTGGTACTCATGAGACAAAAATCATGATGGCCAGTGTAATCATTTATTTTATATCATACTATTGAATTTAATCTGAGTTGATCCATTTATCGGGTATAAAATGTGTTTCGCATATTTTCTCTTGTGCCTTAATAAAATGAGTAAGTGATAACTCATTTAGAGTTATCACTTTACCTGTTAAAACAAATAGTAATTATTTACGAATGTTTTGAAATTTTAAAAGCTATTATATATATATACATATGTTATCAACATTGTATGAATTACAATATAGCAAATTTTCATAAAAATTGCGACGTCTATCTGTCTGAAAATGTGCTCCACGCGTTTCGTTCAGGTTCTTGTACATTTGGTGAAAAAGACTTAATTTTTTATTTATGTTGAAGGAATAGAGAGAGAGAGTTATATTTAATTCTATTTAATTATATCTTCAAAGATGCATAATTAATAAATTTCTAAATCTTTATTTCTGACTTCTATTCTTAACTCTGAATATATTGCAGCAAAAATCGAATTATTTCAAATGGTTTTTTTTCTGCGTGTGGCACACACGGAATAGTGGCAAATTGGTTTGGGGCGCCACAGCTATAAGGTTGCAGACCCCTGTTATAAACTTTTAAAACTTATTCATAAATCACTTGGATATTTGGTAAAATAAATACTGTGAATGTTAGTTTATTGATATTTTTATATTTCTAAAAATTGTTTTGAAATACGAATCTAAAATATGTGGGTGTACTTTCAATGTGATGATGCATAATGGTACTTATGTTAACCTTCTTTACATGATTTTTTGTGAAATAATTCAGGGTGATATAATTGCTGCTCTATATTAAAGGATAAATATTTTAATACGAGTTTAAATACAAAATAAGTAAGCATAAAAAAACTGTATGATGAAAATATCCATCGTCGTGCAAATTTACACGTTGAGTTCGGCACAACATAAACAGCAAATGCAAACTTTTTTCTTACTCATTATCGCTTATGTTTGTAAAGTTTGCAACAAGGGCTTTTCACTAAATGTCTCTTTAAAGACACATTTACGGACTCATACCAAGGAAAAGACTTTTGTGTTTGTATAACTGTGCAACAAGGGTTTTCCTCAAAATTTTGATTTAAAAGCACATTTGCAGACTTATAAAGAGGAAAATGCCTTATGTTTGTGAAAAGTGCAACAAGGGTTTTCTCGAAATGGTGATTTAAAAATATACATTTACAGACTCATACCAAGGAAATGACTTGTGTTTGTGAACTGTGCAACAAGGGTTTTTCAAATTTCTCATTTAAAAGATCATTTACGTGTTCATACAATGGAATAACCTTATGTTTGTGAGATGTGCAACAAAAGTTTTTCTCATTCTTCTAATTTAAAAGTACATTTATTGATTCATAAAAAGGAAAAGCTTTATGTATGTGAGATGTGCAACAAAGGTTTTTCTCAAAACGGTATTTTGAAAAGACATTTAAGGATTCATACCAAGAAAGAAACTGTATAAAATGGGCTTCCCCCCTGGTGTTTTCCAAGACTGGTCACATAGAGCACATTTATGTATTCATACGAAGGAAAAATCTTATGTTTATTAGATATGCAACATGGCTTTTTTTCTCTAAAGACATCTTACTTTTAAGACTAAAGAAAAATATCCACTGAGAAGGATTGCACCATTTCTTTTGTTATACCTTTAATAATGACTTATGCCTTTGTAGCAGATAGAAATAAAGGTTTCTATACTAAAGTCTTTTTTGTGATCCAGTATGATATTATATTCGCAGTATTTTTTATGAAAACATGTTTTTTTTTAAAAGATTATCGTTTTTTTTTACTGTAAGGTAATTATGGGAACAGAAATTCACATGATTCTTTTTTCAATATTTTACTGTATAAAAACAATGAAGTAAAATTATGGTGTTTTTTAATTGCATTGTAATTTTATGTGTAATATTCTCACATAGCATTAAATGAAAAGTAAAATTAAGTTCTAAACTCTTAAAACTAATTCATAAATCACTTGGATATTTATTAAAATAAATACCGTGAGTTGTTTATTATCAATTTATTGATATTTGTCTGTTTCTAAGAATTGTGTGTCGAAATACAAATCTAAAATATGTGGGTGTACTTTCAATGTGATGATGAATAATGTTTTCTGTGTTAACTGTTCTTTGCAGTTTTTTTCTTTTTGTGTGAAATAAATCAGAGTGAGTAAATTGCTGCTGTAGATTAACAAAAGAAAAATATATTGAAAAAATTTGACTATAAATATATAATTTGGAAGTAATTAAAAACTGTATGAGATCCACCATTCTGCAAATTTACATGTCAAGTTCAGCGCAACATGAAAATACAAACCTTTTTTTTCATTTATTGTCGCTTTTATTATCAGAAACATTCTCAGATTAATTCCAAAAAATATTCAAGGAATCGCACGTTTCTTCCAACCACAACAAACAGTAGAATGACAAGTTCAAACCTGCTGTAATGATTGTGACGCTTGTTTTTTTTTTTTTTGGCAGCTTTGTTCCTTAGTGCGCAATAGTCGTGAAAAAAGTCTTCAGTGACAACCAATTACAATTATTTTATCTATTTGGGGAAAAAATTTTTCTCTCAATGTGTTTTGATGGAATTTCCATCATGCAAAGAATGGTTATTTATATGTATTCAGAAATTCATTACTTCTTATATTAGGAGGGTTTCTTTTTTCAATTCCTTCTATTGTTCACTCTCTTTCTATATATATATCTTGTTCAAATTTTCAATCGTTAATAAAATAATTCCTATTCATCCATTCAAGTTTAAATACATTTCTTTAAACTTATAGTGGATGCAGAGGCGCCGTAAGGCGTGGGCCACTGCCTACGGCCTCGCATAGGGCCTCAAAGCCGGAAGAAGTTGAACGAAAAGTAAGCAAAACTCAAAAGTGCACGCCACAGGGTTTTTTTTTTTTATAATTAATAAATTAGAGAAAATTTTTAATTCTTTTTCGCCATAAGATATCGAAAAATTGATACATCAACTTTTTTTATCGGTGCATGAAAGCATATGAATAAATTATTCGTGTTTTGCATTTTCTTTTATTAAAAATTTCTCAAACTTTGTCGTCTCCGCTCATATTTAGTCTGGCAACATTCGTTGGAGTTGAGCGGCTATCGCGGGGATTTCCTGGTGAGAGACGCGGGGCATAGCTCTTGATTTTCCATCTTTAGAAAGCCAATTAAATTATTACATGCAGATGCAGTCTCGCTTTATGTTGTTGTTGTGACTAATGCTACCTGCCTGACGAAGTCAAATCGAAGCCCGCGAAATTCATCGCAGCTAAAGACAAGAATTTTTACGCCTGTCGTTAGCCTTAGCTTTGAGCACCATGCAGGTGACAGTATGATTTTGCTCGGTTGCACCCCAATTTAGAGGGAGTAAACCCTGGGGGCCTCCCACCCCTCTTCCACCAACCACACGAGAGGACTTGCGGCTCGACAGCTATTTAGAGTACCCCCATGCCGCAAAGGCACTATACATTTAGAAACATCCATGTCTTCTCCGGGATTCGAACCCGGTCCCTATGACTCCACAGTCAGCGACGCTATCGCTTCATGTTTCTGTATCATATTTTAAATTTTAACAGTATTTGATCTGAGAATAAATAAATATATATATATATATAGTGGTACTGGGCATTTTTCATAATTTATCAAATATATCAGGGCACTAAGGGAGAAAATGGGTGAGTGAGTGAATATTAACGTCGCACTCTTCGGCTACACTAGGGCTTTTGGCGACGGACTACGTAATTTTGAACCATGGTCAAGTGACGTGGACGACACCTGAGTTGGCACCCCCCTCTCCTAACTACCACACCAACGGGAGGACATTTCAGCTCTCGACAGATTTAACGTACATCGCTGCCCTACACGGCGGGTCTTTAGTGGTACTGGGCTCGAACTCGTGACAAACCAGCCACGATCCGATATCTTGAACACTGGGCTACCGCAGCCCCTGGGAGAAAATAGGAATCTAGTGCAGAGCAAAATGAAAAAGAAAAGCGGAAATAGTTGTATCCAACCAGGTTTAAAGTTCAGGTATGATGAAATTTCTCAGTCAGACTGAATCTAGCAGTACAGAATCAAATTAATCGGTTTCTTCGACTTCTCAAAAACATTTATATGTATCCGAGTCTCCTTTGAATTTGGAAGTTACTCCAAATGCACCGACTATTGATACCGAATGACGAAATAGAAAAAAAAGGTTTGTCAATCATGATCTGACACTTGATATTTCTGTGCTCACGTTGAGTAATCTAAGTCACAATCAAGAAAAAGAGATTGAGATTAGATCTTCGCACGTGAACAGGGATGCGAGTGACGTAGTGAAACAAGCATTTTCCAGTTTTGACCCGGGATTGTGTACTGTCCCATGACAAATGCTCACAGGTCATGATATAGTTCGAAGCGGTCCCACACAGCAGTTAAATAACAGTGTTGAATATATTATTTTAAAGATGATGATCACATAGACACTTTTTCATTTCTCAAGAAAACGAAATAATGGTGAACCTCGCACACACAACGTCGTCGCTGGTTGTTTTATTCAAGTTCTAAGTACAAAGTTTTCTGTTTTCCATGTAGACTGTTTGGCAATTCACAAACACTTAAATGGTACAGGAAGGGTGCTGGGATTGGAAACACTTGAGTAGTATTTTACTCAGACATGAGAATACTAAAGACCATATGGCCTATATGGTTCAATGGATAATATTAGAGAATGGAGTAAATCACGGGAAAACATTAGACCGAGAAAACGAAAGTCGAATTCTTGAATCTCAAAAACATTAGTACAATTTGTTTGAGAGATGAATTGATATCATAAATTTCTTAGTCTATCATAATCTGGCGCTTAGAGGTCACAGAGAATATCTCAAAACAACGAAGACACTAAGAATTCTGGAAACTTCATATAAAGATTTTTTTAATTGATATCTAAATATGATACTACGTTAAGTGAACACATAAATCACATTGATAAGAAACAACTTGCACATCTCTCTCTCTCTCATTATCTAATACACAATATTTAAAATGAATTGATCACAAGAGAGTATGCCAAAAACAGTTACAAGCGAAGTGATTGGTAAGATAAAAGAGGCAAAATATTATTCTTTTTTACTCGACAGCACTAGAGAACGTAGTAAAATTTAACAAATATCGGTCATCTTAAGATATTGTAGTACATCAACTGAAAGTATAGAAGAAAACTTGATCGGATTTCTTGCTGTCACTGCAACGATTGGAGAATATTTGACCAATGTGATACTGGGAGAGTTAGAAAAAAAATGGCTGATATTCAGAAGTATCATGGACAAGAATACGACAATGGTGCAAATATGGTAGACATGAATAGTGGAGTTAAAACTCGAATATTAAACATAAATCCCAGGGCATTTTTCATACCTTTCAGTTGCCATAGCTGGAATCTGTAACTGATGGACGCAGCTAATTCACCAGTGGCAACAAAAACATTCTTTTTTTTGGTTTATTCAGTTTTTTTTTTCTTTTAAAGTTCCAGCTAACGCTGGAAAATTATCAAAGATAAATTAAAGCTTATAACGAATGGTAATAGAGCGCCCTCTCCTGGCCGTATAAACAAGAAACGAGTCTGACTGCTACCTCGGTGAAGGAAGGACGTGCCAGAGTCAGCCTACCACCTCGGTGGAGGGCGGACATGCCAGTGTCCGCCAGCGCTAAATTCCTTAGCATTTGTATTGTCTTAACTGTTTGTATGTATTTGTAACTGTGCTCAATTAGAAAGTACAACCAATTAAAATTATTTGAGCTAGCCGCCGATGTTATTTTTGAGTACCCGTTATAAGCTTACAATTAAGCCTTTATCAGACACAAGGTGGGAAAGCAGAATCGAGGCGGTGAAGGCCGCATTATTACAATTTGATGATGTTGTTGAATTCATAAAAAACTTTTTAAATACCAAAAGGAACAATCTAACACACTCAGTGATTGGGATTCTCTTTTAAATGAAATGTTCAGTTTGGAATTTATAGAACCATTACATGTATGGTATAAGTTATTAACGCGTGTCTATACCATAAGCAAATTATGGCAATCTGTACAAGCCAATTTATTCATTACTCTTGAACATTTTGTAACTGGATCAAAGAGTATCGACAAACTAGATTCGGAAAAATCTTGTCAGACGCTCGTAAGTTTATTGAGAAAAGCAGTTATGAATTGCCAAAAGATTTTAAAAATAAAATGGTAGCCAAAAGGAAAAGAATGTTGATTATGAAGGTGGCGATAAACCTAGAGTCTGTCAAAAGCCGGTATGAAACAAACTTTTTTAATACCATGATTAATTCTGTGATAAGCAATATGGATTCAAGGTTTATGTCTTTAAATCAACATTTTGAAAATTTTGGTTTTCTCTATGACTTAAAGAAGTTAAAAAATATTTCAAAAGAGCAAATACAGAAAAACTGTGTCAAGATTTATACAGTCCTGCAAGTAGGTGAGATCAGTGACTTCCAATCTTACAAATTATATGAAGAATTACAAAATATGATCCCAAAGTTACCCAATAGCATTACAGACATGAAACATCTGCAACAATATGTCGTAGGGAACGATCTGAAAGAAACAGGGCCGATCCTAGGGTATCGGCCGCCCTCGTGCAAACCCCTAATGTACCGCCCCCCTAAAGGACTTTTCATATTTTGACTAATACTTAACGTTGACGTTAAAAACTTCATCTACTTATATAAGAATAAAAAGTGAAACACATTAATAATAACTCAAATAAAATTTGAAGTACAGAACTTCATTTTTTGGCCATGTAATGAGTTATAATAGCGACAAAATACTTTAACAAAGTAATAAACTCTCTCTCTCTCTAACAAAAGTATAACCTTTTAAATAAAAGTAAACATTTTATATAATTATAAATACAAAACAACAGAATTTACTCAAAAAATACAATTTAATAAAATTAAATACTCTAAGGCACAAATCTCTTGAAACGAAAAATATGTAAATAAGTCCTACTAAAACTAAGTAATAAACTATATCGTAAAATCCGGTGTATAACGCGCACTTTTTACTCAAAAAATAAGATCGAAATTTACGGGTGTGCGTTATACGCCGGGAATAAAAATGAGAGCTTTAAAAATACAAAAACATGAGCATAGAAAAAGATCAGACTTTTACATATATCGAAATACTGTTTCTGTGAAAGAAATAACATGCCTTATGAACTTATAGGGTTGTAATTCTGAAAGTACACTTCTTTTACTAAAGCTTGGAGTAATACTCGAATAAAAGGTTTCAAAACATAAGATCATTGCGCACATGCATTTCAGGTTTCTTCGTAAAAAAGGGTGTACGTGTTATACGGCGAATATGTATAGGAGCATGTTATATGCCTGATTTTACTGTAACTATAAAACAACTTTTTTTGGCTTTCTGAGAAGCAAATTTGTTGATAGTTTCGGTTAAATCAATTTTTTCTGAGATTTCGTATTCAATTGAGATTATGGCCGAATCTGAAAGCCTTTCTTGTGTCATATTATTTCTCAAGTAATTTGTAATTTACTGAAACTTATTTCACCGGAAGCTACAGAAAAACATGTAAGGTTAAAAAAATTCTCAATGCTAGAGCGAAATTGGGAAAACAGGAAATAAGATCATTTTTCATTATAATTTCTACTATCGCAGTTGGCTGTTTTTTGACAGGAAAAATATCTTCGAATGAAGTTATTTCATTGAAAAGAGCTGTATACCGTCTATATCTTATTCTGGAATTTCTTTTCTTATTTTCTCTTATTGTTCCAGAAATAGGGGTTTCTTTTTCTTTTCAAAAGTTCATCTGAAAGTGGATAAGATGTGTACCAGTTGTCTCCTTTAAAGTCATATTCTTCCCAAATGTTTATGTGTTCATATTATTGGCAAAACATTGGTTTCAACTGTGTCTCCCTCTTCTAAATCTGGATCGATTTCCAAAGTGAAGGAACTATATACTTGCTGTTATACTCTTCATCATTTGATTCTTCCTCATCATAATCACAAACAGAATTTCTTCATCCGAAAATACTGTTGTACTATATCTCTGTTAAACACTGTATCTATTAAATTACTTAATATCACATTTCTTCATCATAACTACAATAATACGCCATAACATATGGAAGATTTAAAATGTGCTCATGCATTCAGAACTGTAACAGCGATTCACGCGTAGGATATGACATACCCGAAGAGGCGGTATCCAAAAATATATATTTAGAATTCGTCTACAAGCTAAGACCCCTCAAAGGATATGACCTTAAAGCCAGCTACACGATAACCACTGAGGGTGGGTATGACATACTCTGCGCTGGAAGTGCCGAGTTAAAACCGAGAAAGATCTCTGACCTGATGCATTCTATATCGGTATAGTTAAAAATATTTTTAAAAGTAATCTTTACATTAGGGAAAGTCGAGATCATTTCTTTTGCAACTTCGATGCTTGCACAAAGCCTGGTGTCTGCCCGAGGAACGATTTTCGATTCCGAGTCATATTATGTATTTCTTTGTAGCAGTGTGGAAAGAATTTCTGTGAATGCTTGAAAATAAAGTTATAAATTTTGAATTAAAAAATAACTAAATTCTTTTAATCGAATCTAAATTTTCAAGCTTTTTAAAGTTTTCTATTTATTATTGCAAACTGTGAATTTTTTCCATGAAATATTTCAAAAATTAAAATAATAATCTTAAACTTTTAAATTTTTGCCCAAACTCTCAAAAAATTACATTTCATCTTTTTTTCAAATTTTCTGAATTAATTGTGAAATTTTTGATTTATAATAATACAAACATATTTTGTTTTATTCTTTATAGAAATCATAGTTCCATTTCTAGAACAAAACGTAGCTTGGCTTCCAGATTACTTATAACAAAATTATTAAAATATCTCCACCAAAAGTAAACTTTTAAAAATTCTAAGGTTTTCTTAAAAAAAATTAGAAACACAATCACAATACTCAGAAATTGTAAAGTTTCCTTTTAAAGTTTCTAAATATAAGTTAATAAAACATTAATATTATTATTATATTTGGTTTTTTACAAGTATCTTAATATTTGAAACTAAACAATAAAACATTTCTAGAATAATTTGAAACTTCTAAGATAACTCAAAACTTTTTGACAAAGGCCACAACATCACAAAAGAAATCTAAATTTTTTTAACCAAATTTGTATCTTAATAACATTAAAAATACTCAAGATTATACAACATTACTACTTATTGAATAATTTTTCACATTTTTGTTTTGTTTGAAATCACTTTTATCTACTTTATATATATAAATTGTGTTTATTATATTTTTATATTTCTGTAATGCATTTTGCTATCACTTTAATTAAATAGTTTTATATTACTAGGAGCAACTAAAAAAATATTGCCTATATTTTTCAACATTTATTATTGTTCTGTAAAAATAAACCTTTCACAAGTTTTTTCTTTTATAAGATCTTTCTACCATAGTTCTGACATTCTTATTGTTGTCTTTTTTAAAGATTTTAAATATTGCTATAGATTGTTATAGAAGAATTTTGATTAACTCTAATAGAGAGAGAGAGAGAGAGAAGCATATACACAGAATGCTATACAACATTTTAAAGAAATTATACGATTTTTATGTATTTTTATAATTAATTATACACATAATTAATTATTAGTTTGCATTAAATATTCTTTCAAATTCTCTGGGCAAAAGATCTTAATCAAGAAGGTATCGTGCAAATCACTCTTAAAATAGCAACGAATGCAAAATGAAAAAAGAATTTGTTCTTTTCAAATCCAATCTTACAAAATAATGGTTCTCTTAGCAGTCTTAGAGTATATTAGAAAAATTATGTATGTGTTTATTTCACATGCTACCTCAATAAAAAAAAGAAAAAAAATGTGTGTGTATCTTTAACCTTTAGAACTCGGCATTATCTGAGGCAAAACTTATCTTCCATTCGGCGCTTTCTGGGTCTGAGAGAAGGAATTTCTTTCCCCACTGGAAGTCCTGCTTGGCCATTTTCGCCACATGTGGTAATATTGTTAAAAGTTTCACACTTACAAAAGGAAAGAGGGAAGGTTTGCCGAATTTTAGTCAGGGATCTTTCAGGAGTAAAGGAAAATTGCAATATTTGCGCATTATTATATCAAAATAGTTTTTTCCTTCTAAATTCATGGTACCCATTTTGAATTGCTGGGTTTGCAAACTTTCAAATGCATATCTTAGTTGCTTTTCCTGTCTTTTTGGCAAATTTGAAATTAAAATAGATATTTCCTAGTTTGAGGTATAGAATTTCAGAAGTACTTTGAGAGTAGAATTTATATGAACTGTTGAACAGTAATCACACATATAAAATAAAATGATTATATTTATTACTTTATTTCTTTCAATGGCAATGTTTTCAGGATTTTCTGATTGCTTAAAAAATGATTTACTATGAATCGTTTTATTGTATTCATTGTTTTTAGTATGAGAAAACTATTATAGAAAAGTTTAAAAAAGGCCTTTACATAATAATAATCATTTGTATTGTAAAATGATTTAAAAAATTTTTGTTCTCAATTTTGTAAAATATTTTCACGTTCTAAAAAAAAGTTAAATAATCATTTAGCGTTAAATACTAAGATATCATTAGAGTTGTGTATTACGTAAATTTTAAAAGTTGACAATCATATCATATTACTAAAATATATGCTCCAAAAAAAACGCTAAAATATTATTTAAACACCCCAAATGTTTAATTCACAGCTTCTATATAGGTGCTTCATGACAACACCCTCTTGAGAGTTCAATTATAAACTCGCAATAATATCGATGTTTGCAATTATATATATATATATATAGCCCGGTGTATAACGCGCACTTTGGAACACAAAAATAAGATCGAAAAATTACAGGGTGCGCATTATACGCCGTGTATAAAAACGATAGATTTAAAAATAACAAAAAGGATGTGCATAAAAAAAATTTACTTCTAGACGTATCGAAACACTGTTTATTTAAAAGAAACGACTTGCCTTATGAACAAGAACAGTTGTAATTTAGAAGTATACTCTTTTTACAAAAAGTCTGCATAATATCTCTTCGAAATAAATACTTCAAAACATAAAACAATGTGTATATTAAAAAATTTTAGATTTCTTCGTTAAAAAGGGAGTGCGCGTTATACGGCGAATATATCTAAAAATTGAAAAATTTAGCTTGAAAGTATTGCGACATAGCCATCCTATGATGACTATGTCTATCCGATCCGCGTAAGCTAGGAGGTGTGGGATTATCAAAATGATGAGAGACATATTGAATTCTACTGCAACTTTATTAAGAATAACTTATATTACTTAATTCTAATTGACAACTTTCTTAAAGTGAGAGTTAACACCCTATTAAACGTTATATTCAAGTCAGATCGCGCAACTAGATCATTTATCTTAATTTTAATAAATTAACTGATTCATCTAACTTCCTATACAAAATATTACCTTTTGTAGAGTCTCCTTCCTTCAAAGATTAAGTAATACCTATAATGTAACTTTATATACGAAGATTCCAACTTCTTTTATAATGAACGGTCTTTTCTTCCAGAGCTATAAGACTAACTCTTGATCCGAATGAGATTCCAATAATTAAGTTATCTCTAAACTTCTGCTGCTGCTTATCATCAAAGCTTCTATCCTTTTAAAGTATATCTCATTTACATTTTGATCCGTTTATCTTCTTGGTATTGGGTTGGAAAGAGATTTTGCCATTAATCGTGGCCGTCAAAGAACATAGGAGTTATGTTAGAAGAAGGACGCGAGAGACGTCACAGTATAGGTGCTCGTTATGCGTCGGATTTTACGGTATATATTTTGTAAAAATAAGTAAGTAGGTAGTCACGTAGTAGCAATGTGTAGAACCAACTAAAGATTAGTTAAGATTATGTGTACAATATTCTAACTTCAGTATAATTATTGCAGCTTATATATTCAGCTCTACACACGAAAATCATGTTATAAAAATATCCACCCTCCCCACGTTTTCAAAATCATTCGACAAATTTCCAACAGAAGGAAAATTTTAAGAAAATGAGTTGAACATTATTATACTAAAACTTTTTATTTCACTCTCTAAAATAAAACAGCTTACATATTTAAGTACAATAATTAAAACTATGATAAAAAATTATCAAATTTTTAAAATTGCCTGACGAAATATGTAAAAACTTAAGAATAATATGTAGGCCATTTTTCTAAACATTCTACTTTTCTAAGTAATTAATGCCCTTTTTAGTGCAAGAAAAAAAAAAAAATAATTGTACTCCGAAAATTTTGTGATCGATTAGATTTTGAGTTTTAGTAACATCACAATATAAAGGATACTGGGGATGAACCTCAGAAATCTGATCCCTCGCCAAACTTCCACACCACACCAACAGAGGACTGAAACTCGACAAATTTAACAATCAGTTTTTATGGAAAAAAATGTGTTAGTTTGTTTTAATTTTGTTTTACATTATTTTTTGTTTCTAAGAGAAACTTATGTCTTAAACTAAAAGTTTTTGGAAGTAATGTTTTTGAAATATCTGTTTGTAAAAGTGAGTTCTACTTTTTGAAATTTTTGGCTCTTAAAAGAACCGTTTTTATTTGTATAAAAAATGTATCAGTTTTAATATGTTGAATTCTGGTGTTTTGTTTTTTAATGGTTTATGTGTGTTAAGAGGTTTTAAATAAATTGTGTGATAATCTTCGAAGCAGTTCTAGTAGTCAATACAAAGAGCCACATTCCATGCCTTTTACAGATAATAGTGTATCCTTTTCTGTATATTTTCTTTTTCGCACAATAAGCGCACCTTCTTTTCGTCAATGGCCAATGAGAAAATGTATTATCATTTGTCTTAACTTTTGTTGTTGAAGGCTCTGCATTTTATGATTTATTTTTTTCTATTAGAGATGTAATTAAATTCATTCCAAATTTTTAAGCTAAATTTTTAATGAAGTTTGGCATGATTTAATTATATTAGAAAAGCATTCAGAACAGCAATAATGATGAGACTAAAGAATAATTTTTGTCCATTTTCTAGTTCGTTCATAAAAGAATAGTGATATCATGCGGTCTCCTAAATCAACATATATCCCATATG
Organism: Trichonephila inaurata madagascariensis; assembly: GCA_019973955.1. Taxonomy (NCBI): domain Eukaryota; kingdom Metazoa; phylum Arthropoda; class Arachnida; order Araneae; family Nephilidae; genus Trichonephila; species Trichonephila inaurata. Next base: position 9,342 of record BMAV01006228.1, on the reverse strand, counting down.
CCTATTGTAATCTGCCACAATTTTTGGTTTGAAGCTGTTATCGTGTAAGTCGTTTCGCATACAGAAAACGTCAATTTTTAAAAATCTTTTCGTTCTTTTCAATGATAAATTCCTTTCGGGGGCTGTGCATATTGGTCAGCATATATACCTGCCTCTTATCTTTCCAACACAATGCTGTCATTCCATCACAAAACTTCACGGCAAGATCACTTTGTCTCATTTTACAAGAAGCCAAATCCTTTGGAAAATGTTTTCTGTTAGATCGCACAGTTCCACAGGAGTTAATACTTTTCTTTAAAAGTCTCGAAAGTTCCGGCGAGGAAAAAGAAATATCCATAAAGACATTATGTCCTTTACCTTTTATACAATCTGCCATTGTATATACAAACATTATAGCAAGCAGATGTTGAAAGGTTTTTATCTTTTTGCTACCTAGATATACTCTACAGTAGCACAAAGGAATTTTTCAAGGGGGGGTCCGGGGTCGAAAGTTCACCATTCTTGTATCATGTTCCTTTAATTTGTCAATTTCGGGAACAAAACATTGTGCAAAAATCCATCATTTAATAAATAATTAGCATTTAATTAATAAAATTAAATCATTAGCCAAATAAATACTTACTCAAATTTTTATGTATTTTTATTCTTAGAATTATAATCAATTGGAAAAATTGCGGCTTTGGGGGGTTCCTGACCCCCAGGACCCCTCCCTTGTGTGCGCCACTGCTCTCATATCATAAGCATAGCTAGTAGCATCTGCAATTTTATACATTTTCAAACCCCACTGTTTGCGTTTTTGAATGTATTTTTGAAGAACACTCTTCCTTTAAATTTAATTATAATTTCATCGAAAGATAAATTTTCTGTGGATCATATACACTTTAAATATTCCATTATGTCAAGCAAAAAATTTCGTATTTTCCACAATCTGTCGTAAGTTGAGAATCTATACTTTTAAACTATTATCAGAAAATGTAAAATTTTAAAATCATTAGGAAACGATCGCGGGCATTACTTCTCTGAAAAAATGGAGTTTCTATCATATTATTAGTTGTCGAATAATCCTGTACACTATCTTTTTCGATGTGTCCCATCAAGAAAATTAAACCGAGAAATTTTAAAATTTCATTTGTATCGGTTGGTTTCCATGAAGATGCGTTCTTTCGTTTATCAGATGTTTCTCCATGAAGATCAAGTACAGTAAATGCATACCTATTAGTTTCTTCATCCGAACTGCTAAAATTTCATCTGTGAACATCAGTTTAAAAATCATTTACCTTTGAAATTGCTAGCATCAACTTTCAATACAACTTTTTACTAGAAAAATGGTAATACATTTATCACTTCCAGAGCCTTACCTCTTTCCATGAATAAGCTTTCAACTTTTCTGATCAAAATTAGCTGATACGTCTAAATCACTCATTATTTTCGAAAATACTATTTCGAATTCATCATCATTCCCTCCGAATCATTATCGTCAAAAGTTTTTCTAAATCTTTCATAAAATTCTCAAGCACGATTTGTGTGAGAAATTTTTGAGGCATTCTAAAAAATAGAAGAAACAGCAAAAAAAAAAGAAAAGTCTGTTGCTCAGAAACGTAGTCATCGAATGAAGTATTTTTTTTAACGAAGTCGAGAAACTTGTTCCTAAACGTCGCCAATGATAAGGAATGCTTAAAAATGTTGGCGGTGTAAAAAATAACCCCACCCAATTAGTGCGATAGTGTAGACTGAAGTCATAAAAAGGGTCGGGGAACACGTAAAAGGGTGCCTTTTAGAAAAAAGGGGAAAGAAGTGTTCTAGAAAACCTTGGTACACACGTCGTACCAAGCCGATTTAAGCGACAAAAAAATTTCTGGTACGACGTATGTACCAGCCGATTTATAAAGGTTAAGTAAACTTAACATACTTTATTTCTTTGAAAATTCTTTTTACAGTTTGAAGCAATTTAAATTAAATATTTAGAAATTATAGATTATTTCATTTATTACTAAACAAAATTATCGTAATACGTTATGTGATTACAAAAAAAAATCATCAAAATAAATATAACTAAGTTTTCTTTCAATTTCGCGCTATTGTGCCAGACCTTTTCTTGGTACATAAATAATTAATGAATGTACTTAAAGGCTCATTTGTGTTTTGTATTTTAAATGAACTACTACCGTTTTTTCATAAGTGATTAAAGGATTTATTTTTATACGAGAGGCAAATAATATTCTTTCATTTGAATAACAATGCCGATTGAAAATGTTTTAAGAAGATTACAGTACATTCAAGCTACGAAAATATACTTAAATATGTTAATCAACATGAAAGTATTCTAAGAAACTGATGACATTTATATTTATATAAATAAATAAATAAAATAGTTGTAGCACAAATGCAACAAAATATTTATTTTTCACTTTATCTTACTCAATGATTAAAATACCTGAGCATTAAATTTTAAAAATCCAAAAGATAATTTTGAAAGTGAAAATATAGTTACCTTTTTTGCTTAACCGTTTTTCTTGTTCCGATTTTTGTCTTGTCTAAGAGAAATTAGTTCGGAAGTCAAATTGACACAAAATTTCCTCAGTTTTATTCGAAAAGGGGTCTTTTTTTCTGAGGGTCATTCTGCCCCATTCTTTTCTCATTCGTCCTTAAGTATGTCATAAATCTTGATCGTGTTTTTTATCACTTTTGTCCGATGAGTCGAAATTCTTACTTAACGCCCCTCCCCCTTCCCCCATGGGACCAGCGTTGAGAACTCATGAATACTCCTTAACAAAATAATTAACTATAGACTTGGAGGGGGACAGAAGACATCTGGCGCTTATGGGCCAGATCTTTCTCGGAACGGGAAGCAGATCCCTTGCTGACTGAATGCACATTCGGTCTTTTGGTTGTTACAGAAATAAAAGAGAGCCGGGATAAATAAAATCTAATATTCTCTTTCACTGGACCACTTTTGAAAAAAATTCCAACTGCCAAGCCTTCGTGTAGCTTCTTAGTGCGACGTTTATTACAGTCAATCAATCAACAGACAAAGGGGCTATTTTCATTTACAAGCAGATAACATTCTGAATTTATTTTTCCCATCCCAAGTGTTATCTGTATTTCACTTCAAACGATCATTTGTCGAACCGATTTGAATGAGAAGTTTTTCCTGCTTTTGATCAGTTACCACTCCTTGTTTTCTCATTATTTTGAGTAACTTAACCAGCTTTTAAACTTTCTTATAGTGAGTCCTGAGATTCAGAATTCACACGGAAAATTTATATCGTTTGAAGCCAGTTACATACTATTTTATAAACGTAGAAAGGAACTCTTAATATGAACATTAAGGTATCCAACTACGTTCGGAACCGTGATTTTAAAAAAAGAGCATAAATGAATAATTGTCATAATATTTAGTGTCACGTAGATTAGAATACGTATAAAATTGTTTTAAGACCACATTTTGACAAAAAAAAACCTATTTAAATACAATATTTTGGCAAAAAATTAACTTAGAATAATCTTTTTTCCAAATGTTCTCCTTTTGTGAAAAATGCTTCTATTATAATAATACTTTGCCTCTATAAAGCTCAGACCTTTCCACAGAGGCTCAACTAGAAGTTTTGAAAAATTCACATTATTTTCAGAGTTACCACCAATTTAAATAATTATTGGCGTTTTTTTCTTAAAATTGCTCCCCTCTTTTGTCGTAAAATATTGATAAACCCACTTCTATGTTATATATTTCAAAAATTCTAGTTGAGCCTCTGTAAAGAGGTCTGAGCTATATACAGGCAAAATATTATTATATAATAGAAACATTTTTCACTTAAGGAGAACATTTGGAAAAAAAATTATTCTAAGTTAATTTTTTGCCGAAATATTGTATTTAAATAATTTTTTTTTGTCAAAATGTCCTTAAAACAATTTTATACATATATTCTAATCTAAGTGACACTAAATATCATAAAAATTATACATTTATGCGTTTTTTAAAATCGTGGTTCCGTACGTAGTCGGATACCTTAATAACATTTTACGACTTTTTGCTTACACACGTCTGGGGCCCCTGTATCATTGATACTGGCCCCCTTAGAAGGCAGGCTACACCCCTGATGAGAATGAATGTTCCTCAGAATTTGAAATCCATTCTTATTTTTCTCGAACTATGTTATGCTATCGGGTAATCGGGACTTATTTTGATTTTTCCATAACTATTAAAAATTCAGCATATTTATTCAACTTATTATAAATTTTACTTTGAGAAATTCACAAAATAGTTTGCTTGATCGAAAGAATTATAGGCGGCCTGCGGGCGCCCCCTTGTTTCGGCCGCCCGCGTGCGGTGCACGCGCTGCACACATGCTAGGATCGGCCCTGGAAAGAAATTTCCCCAATTATTTACATTGTCTTTCGAATTTTGTTAAAAATACCTGTAAGTACTCCTTCTTTTGAGAGGAGTTGTTCAAAATCAAAGCTGATAAAAAATTTTGTAAGAAATTCAGGGAAGACTTTCATCTTTGGCAGTTTTATCTATTGAAGCAGAAGTAGCATCTAAGATAAATTACGAACCAATCATTAAGGATTTCAGCAAAATTAAAAGTAGAAAATTTCGGTTTCTTTATTTCTTATTAATTTTTTTTTCATTATTGTTTAATGTGCCAAATAAATATGTGTAAAAAGTTTGGTTTCGTTCTTTATTAATAAAAATTGGCTTTTTATTTTACAAACCCTCTTCTTACGCCACCAGAGGGCCTCGCGAAATGTATCTTGCCAACATTAAGTTCAGGTCCCGCCGCCGCCACTGAGTGGATGGCACTTGATGTTAATACAGTTTTTTCAAATATTAATTCCTTAATTAAGTTCAAAAATGTATAAATAGTAATAAACAAAAAAATAGTACAACAGCATATATAGAAAAGAAAGTTATTCGTTGTGTTCCTGTAGCGCAATGGATAACGCGTTGAACTTTTAATCCAAAGGTCGTGCATTCGAATCTCGCCTGTGATGGCCTAATTTCTGAGAATGTGATTTCTTCTTTACTATGCTGATTTATTAGAATAATTAAATATATTATATTTAATTATTCTAATAAAATAGTATGTAGTAAAACTGTTCATTAACAGTAACAGACAAAAATAATAGTTCAACACCGTATATAGAAAGGAAAATCGCTTTCTATTTTGCCACTCAATATTGTGATTCTGTCATATTTATATTAACTGTAACTATTTCATAAAAAAGTAACTAAAATGAGACTTTTCTTTGTTGACCTAAGTAAGAATTGACTTAAATTTTTTTTTATAGTTCTTGTTCCTTATGTTTTCTTATTAAGTAATGTGTGTGACTTAAAATACATGGTTTCTTCGGGCTACTTTGAAAGGTGCTATGATACTTAATTAGACCGAAAAATCTTTTGAGGGCTAAAAAACAAAAACAAAATACTTTTGCTACATTATAATCTGTTTATAAAAAAAGAAATCAAACATTGAGATTTGTAGCTTGTTTCGACTAGTTTAATAAGCGAAATCTTGTAATAGTGGTAATTATGTGAATTGGTTAATTTATTCTTTTTCAAACCGACAAAAAAAAACTCTAATTATTTTTAATGAACAATATCGTAGAAAAACAATGTTTATTCAATAAAGAACAGAATATGTCATTTATCAGCAATAAATCTTTACGTTGGCTTAGGATTGTTCCTTATTTTAAACTACTCTAACACAGTGACATCTTAAAACTCTTTGGAGCCCTTATCCAAAAGTAGGCCCTACCTGAGATCTTTAAAAGTAAGCAGTAGCATGCACATTGTCAAATACTTGTTCAAAAGGTAATATGATACAAATAAATGTACGCGGCTCAGTCTCAAAAACCTAGGCACAAACCGGCTCGACCAATGCCTTATTTCGACTAAATGATTGGATGGTATTAGGCCTAGACATAGTCAACACATTATAATGCAGTCTTACCACTTTTGCCAGGTGTTTACTTGGTACGATCTACTTTTAATTTTTTCAAAGTGTTGTGGTCCACCTTGTAACGTAGGTGTGATGATGAGGTCAAAAATAGTTTGAAAAAAAGGTCAAAAATAGTTGTATTATAACAATAATAAATACAGAATATGTGTGTATTTACCTACATCACTACAATAGAAAAACTTACTCTTTTAAAACAACTATTTAATTCAAACGCAAAATACAAACATAATAATTATACCCATAAATTTAATAATAACAAATGATACACACATTTTCAAACAATTCATCAAATAAATAAATAAATAATGTTCACTTAAAATTAGTATTCCTAGCTATAGTCTCAGGAGAAGACTTAGTCTTCATATTATCCACCCCAATCTTGAATACCTCGGAATATAATTTCTAACTGCTAATCTTCCAATGGATTCTAAGTGGTATGTGAAACGGGAATGATATGTTGTCTTAAATATATTCTTCGTTGAAATGTTTTTGACAGCGTTCTTAAAAATATTTAAGTTTTTAACTGTAGAGAAGTACAATGTTGTTTAAAAATTAAGTAAATACATGTTAATAATTAAAATTTAATTAATTCACATGTGTTTTCTTAATTTTTAAACACTATTTTATGCATTAATTAAATTAAAATTTAATTAAGCATAAAATAACTGAGCAACTAACAAATGCTTTTAGTGGAAGAGATGAATCTGGGGATGCAATAACAAATTTTCAACAATCGGCATCAATCTTGTCAGGTGTCACCCTAAATATTTCCCCGGTTAAGGTATCCGACTACGTTCGGAACCGCGATTTTGCAAAAGCGTATAAATGGATAATATTTATGATATTTACTTAGATTAGAAAATGTATATAAAATTGTTTTAAGAATAGTATTACAATAAAAAAATATTTTAGTACAATATTTTGACAAAAAATGAACATAGAATGATCCATTTTCAAAATATTCTCCTTTTGTGTGTGAAAAATGCTTCTATTATAATAATATTTTGCCTCTATATAGATCAGATCCCTCTACAGAGGCTCAACTAGAATGTTTGAAATATATAGCTTAGAAGTGGGTTTATCTATGTTTTATGACAACAGAGGGGAGAAATTTTAAGAAAAAAAACGCCGATAATTATTTCAAATGGTTGTAACTCTGAAAATAATTTGAATTTTTTAACAATCATAATTGAGCTTCTGTACAGAGGTCTGAGCTATATACAGGCAAAATATTATTATAATAGAAGCATTTTTCACAAAAGGAGAACATTTTAAAAAAAAGGTTATTCTAAGTTAATTTTTAGCCGAGATATTGTATTTAAATAATTTTTTTTTTGTCAAAATGTCCTTAAAGCAATTTTATACATGTATTCTAATCTAAGTGACACTATATAAATATCCTGAAAATTATCCATTTATACGCCTTTTTAAAATCACGGTTCCGAACGTAGTCGGACACCTTAATAGTATCCAGTCTTTTCTTCTTTTGTTTTGGAGAATGGCAAGCGCAATGAAAAACTCCTTCTCAATTGTAAAAAGGATTAAAAACTTTCTCAAGATATTCCATAATGGGGAATATATAACAGGTGTATCTTTTTAAAGACAAAATTATTAACAACCGTTTATAAACTTAACTTTGTGATCTTAGTTAGTGCCTATATCTAGTGTCTAGTTCTTGTAATCTGACTTTTTTTTTCAAAATTACCATATGAATTCATTGCCTATTGTGGAATTACGATAGTCAAAACATTTTCAAAGCTAGTTTCAAATTCCAAAAAGAGCGTTTAAATGTTGAACGTAGGTCGCCTTTTTCCTGGCATATTGTCCGTGACAATTGTGAAACTGGGAAAATTTAAGAAGTCCAAAATTATACTCCTTTAGCTTAATTCTGGAACACACAAAAAAGGCTGAAATGTGGTCCTTGTTTTAAAAAAAATTATGCTGTCACCTTGAAACTGCAAATCAACCTCATTAAATTTAGTAAACAAATAAATTTAATAGGTAAGTCTGGTTTCCCCTTGATTAAATTTCCTTTTTAAATTAAAATCACAATCAGGTTTAATGATAACAGCCATCGTAGACACCCATTTATACCTCATGGACCCCAAAATATTTTTCGCTGACGTGGAGCCCTTGGAGGTCGTTGTAGACCCCTAGAGGTCTATATAGATCACTTTGAGAAACACTGATCTACACTATTAAAATTCGTAGGTAAACAAACATATGTCAGTGCTTCTCAAACTTTCAATACTGGCGCCCCCCTTTTCAATCATAATTTTTATCGCGCCCTCCTTATACAATAATAATGTATTGAATACAATAATAATGCACTTTGACGCTAAAGCTACAAAACGATCTTAATTATAAACCGTACAAATTAGTAAGATAAGTATATTAAATTTTATATATGTAACTTTTAGTAATATATATTTTAATTTTTCAATTTTTTAAATTGAAAAAGATTGTAAAATGGGTGGCTACTTTCAAGACAAAATATACATCTCAGTCAAATATAGAAAATGTACTTCAAAGTGTCAATTTCTAATCGTAAACCTTCCTTTGAAAAATTTTCCTCTGCAAGACAAGCCCATGGAAGTCGCTATTACTTATTAAACTTCCTCTTAATTTAGTATTAATAAATCAGTTATAAAATACCTTGTGCAGCAATGATACATGAAAATTGTACTGTCTGAAGAACCCGCTCTACGAACGAGTTCATTTTTAAAAACTAAAACATTCTTGATAAATAGCTGAATTGTCAGAAGAGTAAACCCAAATGCGCGACAATGTTCACGAAAATGTAAAATGATATTTTAAAATGAAGGATCATATTATAATTTGTTTTAAGCGAACTGTAATTTTAAACCTCACGGAATTAGCATTTAGAGTTAATGTTAAACAATGAAAAATAATATAAAATTCCAATGAAGAATGATAGTGTTATTTTTAATATTTAAAGCGAGAAGGCTTCAAAATGTTTTATCCCGGGGGCAGACACACACTCGATACTAGCGTTAATAGTCACGAAGGGTGATTGAGTCACCCCAATCCTTTTTTTTTATGATTATTTTATTGTACACGATACAAATCGTGATTCCAGTGAATAATTTGATTAAGAGAAAGTAAACTTAACTACTTTCAAGAACTTTTCAAATTTTCTTTGGTAACAAATAAACAGTTTTGCCAGAATTAACGATTTTGTGATCTGTGTGTCCCGCGTGACCACTTCCGAGTTAAAAGTGTATTTATTATGATAATATTTATGTTACTGCTAAAAAATTTGTGTAAAACATTTTTCATTATGCTTTATATGTTTGAGAATACTCGTAAAAATAAGTCTTGTCCAAGTAATCCTTAAAATGTCTCCGTTTTAAAAAAACCC